>JAODAL010009983.1:102500-107614 GCA_025379985.1 Phyllomedusa bahiana
AAAGCATTTACTAAACAGTGAGAAAAATATTTAAATACTGTCAAACTTTAATTCCATCATATTATAAAGGATGATGCGACGAGAAGAACTTCCATCTTACTTGTTTCGGAATATTGCTTGTGGACGCATTTATACTTCCTGTATGCTAATACATTATGATTTTGTCGCTATAACATAGGCTGCTGTTAGCGTGACACTTGTGTGCCCTATAGCAGGCTTACTGAACAGACAGAACTTCATATTCACAAGTGCAGATACAAAGACATTTTTTGAAAAATTATTTCACTTTATTTCTAAACATGAATAAAAGTATTCAGTTATTTAGGGTACTTGTGTATATTAGCCCTTCTCATTGTGCCAGCTTGAGTCCAACATGAGTTTAAAGTGCCAAGTAGTAGATCCTGAGTAGTTTGCAGAGAAAGTCCATTAGAAATGTCTGGCTGACAGAGAGCTGAGCACACCTGTATGCAACGTTTCAGAGACTGCTCCGTCCTTGAAACATTGCATACAGGTGTGTGCTTAGCTCTCGTCAGCCAGCCATTCCCAATGGACTTTGTCTGCTACCTATCTAAGATCTACTTCTTGGCAATATAAACTCATGTTGGACTCAAGCTGGCACAGTGCGATGGAGTAATACATGTAAGTACCCTGAATAATTGAATAATTTTATTCATGTTTATAAATAAAGCAAAATATATATTTTTTTCATTTTGTATCTGCACTTGTGAATATGAAGTTCTGATGTGGGAGAGTGAGGAGGACCTCCTAGTGTAGAGGACTCACTAGTTGCCACCATAGTACAAAAAAGAAAAGATTCCTTGCTGCAAAATATATGTACTTACTGAACAGACAGTCCTGAAGTCTACAGTCTCCAATTAGGTCAAAGGAAAACCTGGTAATCTAATCGAAGGGTGGAGTCCATTTTGATTGTGACACAGTCATGGACTGAGGCAATGAGACGGTTATTGAAAAACAAAAGGTAATGTTTCAGAACTCACTAAGCAGTGAGAAAAATATTTAAAAACTATCAAACTTTAATTCCATCATATTAAAAAAAAAAAAAACAATGTGACGAGAATAGCTTCCATCTTATGCATTTCGGACCATTACTGGACTCCACCCTTCGATTGGGTCACCAGTTTTCCTTTAACCTGATTGGAGACTTCAGGTTTGTCTGTTTAGTAAGCCTGCTGTAGGGCAGTGCAATAAACAAAAGAGGAAAAACAGCCATAAAACTTCACCTTTAATAAATTAATTAAAAGATGAGTGGTGACCGCGTCTCATCGAAATACTAAATAATTGCCTACCTTACAGTAGGAGGTTTTCTCTGTCTATCCTGCTGTAGGGCACACAGCCTATGTCATAGTGACAAGATCATAATGTATTAGCATACAGGAATAGGGTTCATACATTTTAGTTTTAAATTAAAGCAGTGAAATAGTAATGCCTCAATAAGATTTATAAAAAAAAAGTTAAAAAAATAAATAAATAAAGATAATTAATTTAAAGTAATAGGGTGAAATGCATGAACACGCGTGTGCTTTTTTTTTGGGCGTGTCTTGCACCAAAAAAGTCATATCACTGCTCTATAGATATATGAACAGTCATACACACAAACTTGGCATAGTCTGCACTAGAAACGTCACTTTTGATTGTGCCAAGAATGCACCAAAGTTTGGTGCAAGACTACCATACAAAGTTTGGTGCATAACACTCTGGGTAACATGTATGAACGGGGCTGTGGCAAACATCTGCAGCACTTTGTAATGTGCCCGATCTCGGGGGGCGTGCGGGAGGAGGGGCGCACTAGAACCATAACGAAGCTATATATTATGGCATTTCTAGGCGCATTAGAGCTGAAACGGATATATCACCTTCAAAGTGGAATACCTGAGCCAGAAATGTCACCCTAGCGCTAGAATGCACCTGATTTTTGACCCGCTGTAGAGCTGGTTCATATTTCAGGCGCATTCTGTGTCAGTATTATGCGCATGAAATTTGGCGTTCATACGCCAAATTTCATGCGTGTCACCCTCTATGTGCAAAAATGTTTGCTCCATAACACTTTACATACATACGTAAATACTGTCATATTCTATACTCCTCTGTATCGATTTAGAACTGGCGTGTTGGCGCCAAGTATCATATACACTCACCGGCCACTTTATTAGGTACACCTGTCCAACTGCTCGTTAACACTTAATTTCTAAACAGCCAATCACATGGCGGCAACTCAGTGTATTTAGGCATGTAGACATGGTCAGACAATCTCCTGCAGTTCAAACCGAGCATCAGTATGGGGAAAAAAAGGGTGATTTGAGTGCTTTGAACGTGGCTGGTTGTTTTGGTCCCAAAGGGCTGGTCTGAGTATTTCAGAAACTGTGATCTCCTGGATTTTCACGCACAACCATCTCTAGGGTTTACAGAGAAGGGCCCGAAAAAAAAAAAAACACCCAGTGAGCGGCAGTCCTGTGGGCGGAAATCCCTTGTTGTGCCAAGGTCAAAGAGAAGGGGCAGACTGGTTGGAGCTGATAGAAAGGCAACAGTGACTCAAATAGCCACCCGTTACAACCAAGCTAGGCAGAAGAGCATCTCTGAACGCACAGTACGGCGAACTTTGAGGCAGATGGGCTACAGCAGCAGAAGACCACACCGGGTGCCACTCCTTTCAGCTAAAAAACAGGAAACTGAGGCCCCAATTTGCCCAAGCTCATCGAAAATTGGACAGTAGAAGATTGGAAAAAACCGTTGCCGGGTCTGCTGAGTCTCGTTTTTCTGCTGCGACATTCGGATGGTAGGGGTCAGAATTTGGCTCAACATCATGAAAGCATGGATCCATCTGCCTTGAATCAACGGTTCAGGCGGTGGTGGTGGTGTCATGGGTGGGGAATATTTTCTTGGCACTCTTTGGGCCCCTTGGTACCAATTGAGCATCGTTGCAACACCTTGTGGAATCTATGCCACGAAGAATTGAGGCAGTTCTGAAGGCAAAAGGGGGTCCAACCCGTTACTAGCATGGTGTACCTAATAAAGTGGCCGGTGAGTGTATGTCGCACATAGTGATTATTTAGTATGAAAAAAACTTTCTACTGTGCATACATTTCATAGAAACAAAAAAGACACATAATATTGCATAAATTAAACAGTAATGTATATATACCCCAGGCTGCACTGAAAAAAAATAGTTTGTGTTGCATAAAAATAGGCCTCATGCAGCCACATCACTAGAAAAATAAAAAAGTTTTGGCTGCTGAAAATTAGCTGATATTTTAGATTCAAGTCATTAAATGATTAATGAAACCAGATGTTATTTAAATTTCTGCTTTCACCCCACACAGATTAAAGACTATAAATCTAGTGCTGAAGAATACACAGGGAGCTGAGAGTCTGGTGAAAACATACGAGACCAAACTGTGTGAAGAAGATGTCATCACAGCAGATAGAAACACAATTGATCGACTTATTTCTACCTTAAAGGTATGCATCTTTGAAGTATATTGAAATATTTGAAAAAGTGTTCTGCTTCTTTTATGCTCCTGCTTTATTCTCTTATGGTAATATTGGTAGTTATCACTTTCTATTGTTTGTATGGATTGTTCTAACACTTCTTATTTCTCTAAAGATTTGACTGTTCCACTTGTATTTTTGAAAAACCTGATTTGTGTTTTGTATCTCAGCAATGGAGATCAGAAGTAGATGAGAAAAGAGAGGTGTTTCATGCACTGGAGGATGAATTGCAGAAAGCCAAAAGCATCAGTGATCAAATGTTCAAAGTGCACAAGGAGCGGGATCTTGACTTTGATTGGCACAAGGAAAAGGCAGACCAGATTGCTGAGCGGTGGCAGAATGTGCACTTTTCCCGATTGAAAACAGGTTTGCACTCATTTATTTCTGGCAGCCATTTTACTTTTTTATCCTCATTGTAGAGATGGACATCATTTTATGTACAGTCAGAACATGATAAAATCACTTTCATGGATGAGATCCGTAATTGCAATCTATATGAGAAAGTCATATCCTTTTTTTTCTATATCTTCCTCATTCAATAGGTTAAGAGACCTGGATGGAATAAGCAAGTCTTTGAAATACTACAAGGAATCTTACTCGGCACTTGATTCCTGGATTAGGCAAATAGAAGAAGGACAAAGTAAGTTGCAAGATGGCATGCCTGATAGTAAGGCCCTTTCCAAGCTTCTGGACCAACAGAAGGTAACCTGATTTTTTTTTTTTTTTGTCGAATTCCGTCTATGTTAGGTTTTTTTTTCAAAAAACTTTGTATAAATTAACTTTGTAAAAAAATGTGTTAGACCTCTGTTCTTTAACCTTGTGGGTAGAGTGATTTGTTGTCTTTGGTGATGTCATATTCTTGGTGTTTAATGGCTCATAGTACCATGTACAAAATAACATGAGGTTTGGAGAGGGGCAACCCATCATGACCGCAAATTTAATAGGTTTTTAGAAAAAAAACTCTGTTTACTGATTGGATACCTGGATTTTTCTGTTGCGTGTTAACTAGACCAAAAGTTGTGCAGCTAAATGGGTTTTCCAAAAGCATAGGCCATCATTGTTTGAATGTTGAGGTCCTATCTCTGGGTAGTCCAGCACATGGTTCATGGTGTAACTACAGTAACAACTGTATACAGCTGTGATCCACTCTGTTTAAGAAATACTGTGTTGTCACATACATAACTTTAGTACCGTATTTTTCGGACTATAAGGCGCACTGGATTATAAGGCGCATTATCAATGAGCACCTGTTAAGTCTTCTTGGTTCATATATAGGGCGCACCGGATTATAAGGCGCAGCACATTAAATGATACAAAGCTCAGACCGCAAGCCAAGCTTCATTCAACACTTTCACAATAACTCTCAACTTTTAAAGTTGTAACAAAAGTCAATACAAAGTACATATTTCCGTGCCGTAACGCGAAATACGGTCACACTTAGTGAAGCTTTTTTGCAACTGATTTGCAACTGATTTTCAACTGATTTCGGAACGTATTTACGTCGGAAATCCACGATGAATCAGTTCTGAAATCAGCCCGTGTGAACATTTGCCTTTGTGACACTTATTTGCCAACTGATTTGTAACTATTTCGGGAAAACCTAAATA
>JAODAL010009984.1:0-107609 GCA_025379985.1 Phyllomedusa bahiana
CGGTGCTAAAAAGTGTCTTTGGCGCGAAAGTTTGGAGTGCACCTGTTCATACATGTCACCCTTTAGTGTCCAAATCAGCCGTGTGAACCTCCCCTTACCCTGTGAGCACACCTTTCTGTGTGAAGACTTCCCAGGACCCATTGTTGAGAGAGGCGTGGATCCCAGAAGTGAGACCTATCACCCATTGATGGCGTATCCTATTCATATGTCATCCATTTGTGAGAAAGGAACAGCAGCCTCTAAGCATGAACGCTTATCCATGCAGATCTGAAGATAAATGAGCACCTTATTACTGAGAACTGTGTGTCAGGCCCCTGGACGGAGTCCGAACATACAGCCTGCAGCGTGCGGAGTGGAGAATGTGCTGCGGCGCACAGTCTGAGCCGGCACAGAGACTTCCCATTCTGAAGTTCACCTCGTACATTATGTTTGCAAACAGCAGCGAGACAATGAAGCGATCCACTCAGCGATGGCCTTGTACATGTTGTGTTCAGGCTGATAATAGCGAGCCGAGGGAAGCAGCCCACTGCCACCATACACAGGCATCTGGAGAGTCTGCAGAGCAGAACAACCTGGATTCCTGGCAGACGGCAAAAGAACAGCGGTGTTTACAGGACGCTGCCGGCCTTTATAGCATTGATTAAGCAGATGGCTACTTGCTGCAGATGGATTGAAGCGCAGCCCTTTTAACACCGGCCCTGGGAGACCATGAATTTTTGCTTTCAGAGATTTTATTTGCACATTTTGCAGGTCGTGTGGAGTATGTTGGACACCTAAAAAGTGCTGGGCAGCCCGCCAAATCGAATAGTAGTGGCGTAATAGGCTGTAAACCAGCATAGTGCACCACACATATCTGCATTAATTGCATCCTTTTGTATCACCTTATCTATATGCAATTATAATACCAGCAACCACCCCCCTCATGCACAGAAAGTGGGTGAGTGGTTGTCTTATGGATATTTTTGTATTAGTGCAATCTCCCCATGTATTATACTGTGCCTTTTCTGCATATTGGTGTGAACAGGTATCAATTGAATGTGCAGTTTTTTTATCATCTAATTGTCCCCCTAGTGGAGGGGTGTGTGAGCTACTGCTCAGCAATTACCTGCACCTGTTTATCTTTCCCAACTGGTACAGGGGCTTGTGTTGCCTCCTACTGGGTTCAGTCTTTAGTCCAGCCATTGAGCTGTAAGTATGGCCATTGTTGTGTTTTGGAGTATGAGCAAGCAAAACTAATGAAGGATCTTAGGTATCAGCAGCAAATGCAATCGGTGCTTCTGATTTCCACCTCATCCTAACCGAAGCCCATGTATTAATCAGGGTATTTATGAAGTTGTATATCCCCTCTTAAAAAAAATATATATATATCGACTCCTGTGTTGCATGTCTAAGAGTCTATTTGAAGCATGAGTGTTTCTTTTATCAGTGTAACTTTTATCTTTATCATATCCATGCTATTTACATGTTCTTATTATACCTTTGGTTGGCCTTATAACCTAATGAACATATTTAAAAAAAAAAAAAAAAAATAGAAAAAGGGATCCATGCACACACAATGGATTTCCTGCAAAATGTTCCCTAGTAAATTCGCAGGTAAAAATCTGCAACACATCATGCGGATTTTACTCTATTGAACTCAGTGGGGTAAAATTTGCAGCATGTCCGCAATAGAAATTGACTTGCTTGAGGCGGAGCCACACGGCAAGGATTTCCAGTCAAAAGTCCAATGCAGATTCAAATTTTAAAAACTAGCAAAATTCCACTATAATACCTCCCCCATAAACCTCAATTCAAAATCCGGCTTGTAGTCCACGCCACTCTTTCCTGGGGTCAGATATCAAATCCGCCGCTTTTTCAAAGAACTTAGAACGTGTTCAATAATGCGCCATATTCCAGGTTAAAAAACGCGTAATTTCTATGTCGGATCTGCATCCAAAACCTCATAGAGATGGATGGGACTCGTTCCTAAAATCCACATTGAAAATCAAGTCAAAATACTCATCGGACAACACAGTTTTAGGATTCGGAATCCGGCAAGTATTTTGACATTTGTCTTGTGGGCATACCCTTAAGTTTTAAAAATCCGCACCACAGCTCAATTTCCACAAGAAAAATTTCCACCACGTTGGTATGAGATTTCTAAAATTCCATCTACATGAATGATACAGTAACCCCCTGCATATTTTATGTTAGCAAATCAGTGATGAAAATCCAAATCAAATCCATCCTGTGTGCATTTGCCCTTAGACTTTGTTCACAAAAATTATTTTTTTTTCTTTGGAGTAAGTGCTGATTATACATCTGTTTTGTGCTTTCTTTATTTGTTGTGTCTTTTGGTCCGTTTTTTGCTGCTTATTTTCATGCCTTTTTTTCAGTGCATTTTGGGTGACATGTATGTACAGGGTTGCGCCAGTATTCTGGTGTCCTTTCAGCCCAAAAACTGTCGCAGCCCTGTTCTCTAGATTTATAATCAGGCGCACTCCAAAAGCAGGTGCATTATCGGGCGCCCGCGGCACTTTGTAATGCACCTGAGATCGGGAGGTGTTCTGGAGGCGTCGCACTACAACCGTACGATTCTACACATTTATGACGGGAGGACGGCAAACCTGTGCACATTACTGCTGGAACAGCCAGACCAATAAAAGTGGTTTACCTGAGCCTGAGTTGTTGCAGTGGAGCTAGAAAGCGCCAAATATATGACCCCAGTAGAACAGGTCCATATATTCTGCGCAATCTACACTTCTAATGCACGCAAAATTGTCGTCTGGATGCCAAAATACATACATGTCGCACTTTGTGTATCAAAAACTGTGCAAAAAGATGCTGTGTGAACCCGGCTTTAAAGGGGTTCCACTGATTGGAGTACCCTTTCTGGAATCAAAGCATATAGATCTGGCGATATTCTCTGATTCCTGGTGGTTTTCAGCAACCAGATCCCAAAGGAAGTCACACAGCGGCTGCTGAAGCAGACATAAGGACTTATGTATGAAAACTGTCTAAGCGTAAGACTGTCCTTGTTGCCCATAGAAACTGATCAGAGCCCATAGCAACCAATCAGAGCCCATAGCAACCAATCAGAGATCATAGCGAACAATAAGAGCTCATAGCAACCGATCAGAGCTCATAGCAACCAATCAGAGCTCATAGTGAACAATAAGAGCTCATGGCAACCAATCAGAGCTCATAGCAACCAATCAGGTAGCCCAATAAACAACCAATCACTTTTTTCCTAGACATAAACCCGAAAATTGGCTCTATTGGTTTTATGCTTCTGGTTGGTTTGTCTCGATTGTTCCATGGTCGATTGGGAGGGTCGGATTGGTGCTTGACCTATGGTTTTTATGGGGCCCAAATTTGTATGGCTTGATGGGTTCTATGGGGTTATTGGGTTCATGGGGTCTTATTGGGTTCTATGGGGCCCGAAATTTGGTTCTTGGGGCTCGATTTTGTAGACTCTGTGGTTGCTTGCTCTGTTGGTTCCCCATGGCCCCGATTGGTTTTTCTCTGATTTGGTCTTGAGCTCGATTGGGGCCCATGGGCCTTTATTGGTGCTAGGAAGCGCTGATTGGTTACTATGGGGGTGCGTTGCTTGGGCTCGATTGGGGTTAAGCTCTGATGGGTTTCTTGGGGCTATTGTTTTCTAGGCCTGATTGGTTGTATGGGGGTCTGTTGGGGGCTAGGGGGTTGATTGGTGCTATGGGGCTGATTGGGGCTATGACCTTTGTTTTGGTTACCTATTTTGGGTCTGATCGGTTGTTGGGCTTATCGGTTGCTATTGGGAAGGACAGTCTTGCGCTTTAAAGGTTTTAAAACTAAGTCCTATAAATTTTTTTCTAGGAATATTGGTTTTAGCAAAAATACTCCTTTCTGATGGCAGCGTCCCTTTAAGGGCTGTCTTCTGTAATGCAGGACAGGCCCTCCAGGGCGATTACCACTCTTGTAACCCTCAAACATGCCCAAAAGAGGAGGATCCTGAACAAAGGACCCCCCTAGAACTGGATAATCCTGTACATGAAAATGTTTTTTTTCCAAACCGGAGACTCCCTTTATGGGTAGGGAGTGTTGGTCAATATGGGGGGATCCCCCACAACATTATACACAGAGTTGTCACGCAGGAAAACTCCTTCCTTAGGGGAATGCACACAAAAGATTTCTCGGAACCTCGGGGCCCAATTTTACGACAGAAAATCACAACAATTTCGGTGGGGACCAGGTAATTTTGGCCCCGGAAATTACCCCCGGGCCGATTTTTAATCCTAAAAAGGGCAAATTTTATTGCAATTTTTTTTTTTCCGCACAATCCATTTTCCAAACTTTTCCCGCCTTCTCTGCAATTTTATGGAAAATTTTCGCAGCAAATCCATCCTGAGTGCATTCACCCTTATACATATTCCATGAGCCTGCTCCTTACTACAGGCTTATTACCTGTCATTAAAACCATCCCACGAGTGTAATTTGCACTGACGCTTCCTACAAAGGCTATAAGGACGGTAAGGGTCACTATAATACAGAATATTTTGTAGAGAGCTCCCTGAATATTACACTGTACATATATAAAGCACAGAGGATCCTTCTGTGCATGAAATCATTTGCATGCAGCTCTGACCGTGGCAATGAAAGGGTTAAACTTTTGTTCAATAAAAGGAGATGATCGGGGTGGTGCGCGGCGGGTTCCCCTGTGGAGGGGGGGATGCTTTTTCAGGCAGGAAACTCTTTCCCTGGGGCTAGGGCTTTTTCCCCCTATCCCCGAGACCCCCTCCTCACACAGGTTTCTCGATGCCGCATGTAGCTGTGTGTATCCGGGCAGGTCCGGGAGGGTTTGGGCTGTGGAATAATGCATATTGGGGCAGGGCGATTGGACTGTGAATTCTGCAGCAGATGCACAGTATAGGAACAGCTTGTCTCTGGAAATAGCTTATATCTGGAAAGCACAATTCACATCCCGGGGGTCTGGGTCTAATATCAGCAATGATTTATGCAAAGCATGTTACATATAGCAAGCACTTCAGTGTTCTACAAAGCTGCACTCAATATGGAGGATACATACAAATATAAGAGGGCAAGAAAAGAAATACCAATACAGGCAGTCCCCGGGTTACAAACGAAATAGGGACTGTAAGTTTGTTCTTAAGTTGAATTTGTATGTAAGTCGGAACAGGTAGATTTATTACATGTAACTCCAACACAAAAGGTTTTTTTTTAGTTTTGGATAGTGCAGGGAAGGGTTTTAAATTTGTTTCTGAAGATTTCACCTCATGTGCTGCTGTGGCATGCTGGAACTTGTCATTCCACAGCTACTATCTGCTGTGGAACATGGAACTACAAGTGCCAGCACGCCCCATAAGTCTCCGTTTGTAACTATGTAAGTCGGAACGGTGTAAGTCGAGGACTGCCTGTATATAAGGCTGGGTTCATGCTTTTATTTTCTGTGCGTCTAAGCTATCCGTTGGGGGGACCATGAAAAAAAGGTACCCCGACAGATCTTGCAACGTAGCCACCACGGCCTCTTAGAGGTCAATAGAGCAAATTTAGTCCTAAATAACTGATCTTCACAGTATACATTGGGATACTGTATTTCAAGTGTCATGATGGATACCTGCAATGGAGGCCACAAATGAGGGGTGAATGGACCCTAAGGCCATGTTCACACGGCTTATTTGGACGAGGTTTTCGGAGCGTCTCCTCACCTAAAACCTCGTCCAAAACGCTTCCAAAATGCCCCCCAGTTCATTTCATTGATTCCTATGTAAAACCTCGTTGTAGTTCACACACAATGGGGTCTTTACACGCTTCTTTTGAAAGAAGTGTCATGTCAATTCTCGAAGCCTGTTTCAGGCGTGGTTTTCAGCGCGGTTTTTGTCCTGGCTATTAATTTGTATGGGCGAGGAACCGCTCCAAAAACCTCGTCCAAAACCTCGTCCAAATAAGCCGTGTGAACATAGCCTAATTCTGGATTCACACTTCGTTTTCCTGTAAAGTTGATGTATCTTTTGGGGTAATGTGAGAAAAAGGTTCTCCAAAAGATACGGAGACGTAGCCACCGCAGCCCCAGTGAGGTCAATAGCCCAAACCTAGTCCTAAAGAAATGATATATCCAGGACAACGTCGGCACAGAGTTTGTATGTTCTAACCGTGTTTGCATGGGTTTCCTCCAAATCCTCCAGCTCCCCCCCCCCCTCAAAGACTCCAAAAACACATACTGATAGGTTAATCTGATGACAGGGACCAATGTGAATAATGACAATGTCTGTAAAGTGCTGTGATATATAATGATGCTATATACAGTATCTCATAAAAGTCAGTACACCCCTCAGATTTTTGTAAATATTTTATTATATTTTATCATGGGACAACACTAAAGATATGACCCTTGAATACAATGTAAAGTAGTCAGTGTACAGTGCAGGTGATCATTACATATCCAGGAGGAGTTCTGCCAGCATTGCTGCAGAGGTTAAAGGGGTGGGGGCTCAGTCTGTCACTGCTCAAAAAATATGCCGCACACTGCATCGAATTGGTCTGCATGGCTGACGTCCCAGAAGGAACAAGGATCCGTATGGGTCAGAAACGCGTTAGCGTCTACCACTGGCACTTTTTTGTCTCTCTGTTTGCCATGTAATTTTTCTAATAAATATTGGCTGGATTCCTGGCGTTCCAAGTGAAGGCTCATTTGAATGTAGTTGAAGCATTGTCTGGCAGCTCTCCATGAAGGATTTGCCAATTATGAACAGCATCATAAAACAACATACAAGGATGAGCACTGCTGAAAAACTTTTTTCTTTGCATTGTCCCAGAAGGAAACCTCTTCTAAAGATGATGCATAAGAAAGCCCGCAAACAATCTGCTGAAGACAAGAAGACTAAGGACATGGATTTCTGGAACCATGTCTTGTGGTCTGATTAGACCAAGATAAACTTATTTGGTTCAAGTGTGTGTGACAGCAACCAGGTGAGGAGTACAAAGACAAGTGTGTTTTGCCTATAGTCAAGCATAGTGATGGGTGTGTCATGGTTTGAGGCTACAAGAATGTTGCAGGCTGTGGGGAGCTACAGTTCATTGAGGGAACTATGAATACCAACATGTACAGTACAGACCAAAAGTTTGGACACACCTTCTCGTTCCAACAGTTTTCTGCATTTTCATGACTATAAAAATTGTAGATTCACACTGAAGGCATCAAAACTATGAATTAACACACGTGGAATTATATACTTAACAAAAAAGTGTGAAACAACTGAAATATGTCTTATATTCTAGGTTCTTCACCTTTTGCTTTGATTACTGCTTTGCACACTCTTGGCATTCTCTTGATGAGCTTCATTAGGTCGTCACCTGAAATGGTTTTCACTTCACAGGTCGCCCTACCAGGTTAATAAGTGGGATTTCTTGCCTTATAAATGGGGTTGGGACCATCAGTTGTGTTGTTCACAAGTCAGGTGGATACACAGCTCATAGTCCTACTGAATGGACTGTTAGAATTTTTATTATGGCAACGAAAAAGCAGCTAAGTAAAGAAAAACGAGTGGCCATCATTACTTTAAGAAATGTAGGTCAGTCAGTCCGAAAAATTGGGGAAACTTTGAAAGTGTCCCCAAGTGCAGTGGCAAAACCATCAAGCGCTATAAAGAAACTGGCTCCCATGAGGAGCGCCCCAGGCAAGGAAGAGCAAGAGTCACCTCTGCTGCGGAGGAGAAGTTAATCCGAGTCATAAGCCTCAGAAAAAGCAGGGTAACAGCAGCTCAGATTAGAGAGCAGGTCAATGCCACACAGAGCTCTAGCAGAAGACACATCTCTACAACAACTGTTAAGAGGAGACTGTGTGCAGCAGCCTTCATGGCAAAATAGCTGCTAGGAAACCACTGCTAAGGACAGGCAACAAGCACAAGAGACCCCAACCCTAAAGAACACAAGGAATGGACATTAGACCAGTGGAAATCTGTGCTTTCTTCTGATGAGTCCAAATTTGAGATCTTTGGTTCCGTGTCTTTGTGCGACGCAGAAAAAGATGAACGAATGGACTCTACATGCCTGGTTTTCCCACCGTGAAGCATGGTAGAGGAGGTGTGATGGTGTGGGGGGGCCTGGTTCCCACCGTGAAGCATGGAGGAGGAGGTGTGATGGTGTGGGGGGGCCTGGTTCCCACCGTGAAGCATGGAGGAGGAGGTGTGATGGTGTGGGGGCCTGGTTCCCACCGTGAAGCATGGAGCAGGAGGTGTGATGGTGTGGGGGCTGGTTCCCACACTGAAGCATGGGGAGAGTGTGATGTGGGGGGGGCCTGGTTCCCACCGTGAAGCATGGAGTAGGAGGTGTGTGGATGTGTGGGGGGCCTGGTTCCCACCGTAAGCATGAGAGGAGGGTGTGATGTGGGGGCCTGGGTCCCACAGTGAAGCATGGAGGAGGAGGATGTCTGTGAGCTATGGTTTGTGGCGGGGCCTGTTCCGACCGTGAAGCTTGGAGGAGGAGGTGTGATGGTGTGGGGGGGCCTGGCTCCCACCGTGAAGCATGGAGGAGGAGGAGGTGTGATGGTGTGGGGGGGCCTGGTTCCCACCGTGAAGCATGGAGGAGGAGGTGTGATGGTGTGGGGGGGGGGCCTGGTTCCCACCGTGAAGCATGGAGGAGGAGGTGTGATGGTGTGGAGGTGTTTGCTGGTGACACTGTTGGGGATTTATTCAAAAGTGAAGGAACAATGAACCAGCATGGTTACCCCAGCATCTTGCAGCGGCTGCTATTCCATCCGGTTTGTGTTTAGTTGGACCATCATTTTTTTTTCAACAGGACAATGACCCCAAACACCTCCAGACTGTGTAAGGGCTATCTGACCAAGAATGAGAGTGATGGGTGCTACGCCAGATGACCTGGCCTCCACAGTCACCAGACCTGAACCCAATCCAGATGGTTTGGAGTGAGCTGGACCGCAGAGTGAAGGCAAAAGGGCCAACAAGTGCTAAGCATCCCTGGGAACTCCCTCAAGACTGTTGGAAGATCATTTCAGGCGACTATCTCTTGAAGCTCATCAAGAGAATGCCAAGAGTGTGCAAAGCAGTAATCAAAGCAAAAGGTGAAGAACCTAGAATATAAGACAGATTTCAGTTGTTTCACACTTTTTTGTTAAGTATATAATTCCACATGTGTTAATTCATAGTTTTGATGCTTTCAGTGTGAAGCTACAATTTTTATAGTCATGAAAATACAGAAAACTGTTGGAATGAGAAGGTGTGTCCAAAGTTTTGGTCTGTACTGTATGGTGACATATTGAAGCAGAGCATGATCCCCTCCCTTCTGGGCTGCAGGGCAGTATCCAACATGATAATGACCCCAAACACCTCCAAGACCACCACTACCTTGCTAAAGAGAATGAGGGAAGAGGTGTTGGACTGGCCAAGCGTCTCCAGACCTAAACCCTATTGACCATCTGTGGGATATCATCAAATGGAAAGTGGAGGAGCACAAGGTCTCTAACATCCACCAGCTCAGTGATGTCGTCATGGAGGAGGGAAGAGGAGTCCAGTGGCTGCAACCTGTGAAGCTCCAGTGACCTCCATGCCCAAGAGAGTTAAGGCAGTGCTGGGAAATAATGGGGGACGCACAAAATACTGACACTTTGGGCACAATTTGTTCTCAGTCACTTAGGGGTGTCCTCACTTTTGTTGTCACTTAGGGGTGTACTCACTTTTGTTGTCACTTAGGGGTGTACTCACTTTTGTTGCCAGCGGTTTAGACATTGATGGCTGTGTGTTGAGTTATTTTGAGGGCACCAAATTGACACTGTTGTACAAGCTGTACACTGACTACTTTACATTCTATAAAGTGCCAGATCTCCAGTGCTGTCCCATGAAAAGATATAGTAACATATTTACAGAAATATGAGGGATTTACTCAATCTTGTGAGATACTGTAAATGAATAAAATAAATAATAAATTTGCCACGGTATACACGGATTCTGTATAGTCCCGATGGATGCCTGCAATGAAGTCCACAAACAAGCTGTGAATGGATCCTAAGGCCGTGTTTACCCTTCGTTTTCCTGTATGTTTGAGGTATCTGTTGGGGTACTGTCAAAGAAGGTTTCCTTACGGATACCGCGACGTAGCCACCGCAGACCATAGAGGTCAATAGATCAAATGTAGTTAAGAAATTATATATCTGCCACGGTTTGCATTGGGATACCTTGTTCTGATGGCCACTTGTGATGGAATCCACAAATGAGGAGTGAATGGAGCCTAAGGCTGGATTCACTCTTCGTTTTCCTGTACATTCGAGGTATCTGTGGAAAACAAAGTTCCATGACAGCTACCACAACGTAGCTGGCAGGACCCTATAGAGCTGAACGGGACAGTCATAGTCAGGGCTGCCGTAAAGGCAGTACAGGGGGTACTGCCGTACGGGGCCCAGTGAATGAAGGGGGCCCACTGCAAGCAGGGTTTATGGGGAAGAGGGGCCCAGACGCTTCAGCTGTATGGGGCCCTGAAATTTCTGATGGCGGCCCTGGTCATAGTCCTATGAGGGCTACGTCTGCTCTATTTCCCAGCGGTTTACACTTTCCTTGTAGGACACAAAACCTTGGTAGACTACACTTATGAATCCCACAGGAAAGAGTTTTCCGCCAGGAAATAGAGCAAACACATCCCACATGGGACTACATTTGCTCTACAGACCTCTATGGGGCTGCGGTGGCTACGTCACGGTATCTGTCGGAAACCTTGTTTTCACAGTAACTCGAACATACAGGAAATAGATGTGTAAATCCGGCCTTAGAGTCCATTCACACCTCATGTGTGGGCTCCATCACAAGTATCCATCAGGACTCTGTGCAATACAGTTTCCCGTGGTATACCATGGCAGATGTATAATTTCGTTAGGACAGCGTTTACTCTTTTTTTTTTTTTTTTGGGAGGCTATACCATTTTTCATGGTACCCTGATGGATACCTGCAGCAGAGCCAGAAACGAGGTGGGAACGGGCAATGGTCACAACTTATTTGTCTGTGTTTTCAACATTAGTGCACTAAAAACGTCTTGATGATGTAGTCATCATATAGGGGTATTTGATAATGTTGCCCCCATAGTTATACAGTGATCCCTCAGCTGATATTTCTAGCATACAATGAGCTTTCCCTGGACATTGTATCTAAAGACCACACTCACCGTACAATGTCCCAGACACTGCTGATATGTGGAAGATGTGATTGAAGAGTCAACTAATTATCATGAACATTTTACTTGTAAAAACCCTGTATAAGTGAGGTGCATGCAGGGATTGGCGGTCTATAGTACCTCTACAGTCCAGTGCGGTACTACATGTCCTGTACTGCTCTTACATGTATTAGTGAGGTGCATGCAGGGATTGGCGGTCTATAGCACCTCTACAGTCCAGTGCGGTACTACATGTCCTGTACTGCTCTTACATGTATTAGTGAGGTGCATGCAGTGATTGGCGGTCTATAGCACCCCTCTACAGTCCAGTGCAGTGCTACATGTCCTGTACTGCTCTTACATGTATTAGTGAGGTGTATGCAGTGATTGGCAGTCTAGTAGCGCCTCTCTACAGTACAGTGCGGTACTACATGTCCTGTACTGCTCTTACATGTATTTGAGGTGCATGCAGTGATTGGAGGTCTATAGCTCCTCTTTACAGTACAGTGCGGTATTACATGTCCTGTGCTGCTCTTACATGTATTAGTGAGGTGTATGCAGTGATTGGCAGTCTAGTAGCGCCTCTCTACAGTACAGTGCAGTAATACATGTCCTGTACTGCTCTTACATGTATTAGTGAGGTGCATGCAGTGATTTGTGGTCTATAGCACCTCTCTACAGTATAGTGCGGTACTACATGTCCTGTACTGCTCTTATATGTATTAGTGAGGTGCAGGAAGTGATTGGTGGTCTGTAGCGCCTCTCTACAGTGCAGTGCTACATGTCCTGTACTGCTCTTACATGTATTAGTGAGGTGCATGCAGTGATTGGGGGTCTAGTAGCTCCTCTCTACAGTACAGTGCGGTACTACATGTCCTGTACTGCTCTTACATGTATTAGTGAGGTGCATGCAGTGATTGGTGGTCTATAGCCCTTCTCTATAGTACAGTGCAGTACTACATGTCCTGTACTGCTCTTACATGTATTAATGAGGTGCATGCAGTGACTGACGGTCTACTCATAGTACGGTTGAAAAAAGACATGTGTCCATCAAGTTCAACCAAGGGTGGGTAAAATGTGGTTGAAGGGAGGGAGAAAAGGATTTTAAGCCCAGACTCCCCACTGGTGAATGCCCTGAAATCCACACGGCAAGAACTAATCTACTCCAGTGGAGACCCCATCTCTGACCACAGAGCCTCCACCAGCCAGGATCCAGAATATTATATCGCTACATACGCATTAATATTTTTTAGTTTCAGGTAGTTATCTAATATTACTCACACCTCTCTATAGTTCAGTAAGGTACTACATGTTCTGTACTGTTCTTACATGTATAAGTGAGGTGCATGCAGTGATTGATGGTCTATAGCCCCTCTCTACAGTACAGTGCGGAATTAATGTCCTGTACCGCTCTTACATGTATTAGGTGCATGCAGTGTTGGCATTCTATAGCGCCTCTCTACAGTACTGTGCGGTACTACATGTCCTGTACTGCTCTTACATGTATTACTGAGGGGCATGCAGTGATTAACGGTCTTCTAGCTCCTCTCTACAGTACAGTAAGGTACTACATGTCCTGTACTGCTCTTACATGTATTAGTGAGGTGCATGCATGGCTTGGTTTTCTATAGCGCCTCTCTACAGTACAGTGCGGTACTACGTGTCCTGTACTGCTCTTAAATGTATTAGTGAGGTGCATGCAGTGATTGGCGGTTCTATAGCGCCTCTCTACAGTACAGTACTATATGTCCTGTACTGCTCTTACATGTATTAGTGAGGTGCATGCAGTGATTGTCGCTCTATAGCACCTCTCTACAGTACAGTGCGGTGCTACATGTCCTGTACTGCTCTTACATGTATTAGTGAGGTGCAGGAAGTTATTGGTGGACTATAGCACCTCTCTACAGTACAGTGTAGTACTACATGTCCTGTACTGCTCTTACATGTATTAGTGTAGTGCATGCAGTGATTGGTGGTCTATAGCGCCTCTCTACAGTACAGTGCGGTACTACATGTCCTGTACTGCTCTTACATGTATTAGTGAGGTGCATGCAGTGATTAGTGGTCTATAGCGCCTCTCTACAGTACAGTGCAGTACTAAATCTCTTTTACTGCTCTTACATGTATTAGTGAGGTGCATGCAGTGATTGTCGCTCTATAGCGCCTCTCTACAGTACAGTACTACATGTTCTGTACTGCTCTTACATGTGCCAGGATGAGCAGCTCCTTCGGGCACCAGCTGAGGGCCCCATTTTCTTTTTTTCTGGTTCATTGTGTATAAAGTCCATGACCCAAAGAAGCTCCTGTCCTCATCATAGAAACTGATTTCCAGCTCTCAGCAGCTCTCTCTGATGTCATACGGAAGGACGCGCTTTATCTGGATTAGTTCCGGCCTCACTTTCTTTAATCTCCATTCTGCATTATGTTGGTGACATTTTGGGGCTTCAGAACCAGTGATCAGTTTTCCATAGCGTTATGGTTCCATCATTCAGGGGGCGACCCAGAACCAATTAATTTTGTATGGTGAGGGAGCTCTGTACAATAACGTTACCATGCAGCATTCACAATCAATAACAAACACATTTATTTTAATCTGCCAGAAAGCCCTTATGAATTGTATTTTTCCATCAAATCGATCCTTCAGCCCTTTTATTTTCATTTTTTATTTGAAAATCATTACACTGTATCGTATTGTCACACTCTTGACTAATTAATTTGAGCCCTGCCAAGGAATCACAACCTTAGAGAGTAGTAAGTCGGGGGACGCGGAGGTGGTGATGGGGTAGGAGCGGGGAGGGGGGGGGGACACAGAATATTGGTAAATGAAGAATTGGCAGAGCGCAAGGAGAGTGCTTCCAAATATCTGAAATGTCAATCTATTTCCATAGGCCAAAGATGAGAACTTCTTGCTAACATTCAGACCTTCAAATAAACTGAATAGTTGGTGCTTTAAGAGGAAAGAACTGTTATTAGGGAATCTTGTGCTAATGGGGGTTATGGGTAAAACCTGAAGCCTCGCCAACCTTGCTTGACTCGTATGCCCAAAAAAAAGTATGGAAGGTGTCTTATTCATACGAACAGAATAGTATTTAATGCATTTATTCCAGATACAGTATCTCACAAAAGTAAGTGCACCCCTCACAGTTTTGTAAATATTGTATTATATATTTTCATGGGACAACACTGAAGATCTGACACTGATACAATTAGGCTAAGGTCGTTTTTTTATGCGTTTTTTTGCAGCCAAAACCAGGAATGAGTCCAAAACTAAAAAGAGGTAGAAGCCTTTCTGTTATACTTTTTCTGTCTGTAAGTTTTATTCCTGATTTTAACTTACATTCAGTGCTGCAAAATAAATATGCATCAAAAATACCATATGAGCCTATCATTAGGGTAAATGGACGTCATAAACAGGTCCCCAGCTCCGGTCTTTCTCGGAAGTCTGCTATCAAGCAGTGGATATGGAGGACATGAGATGTTTATGTATCACATCTGATAAGCTGCCATGTTATATGACAATTCCCTTTTCTGCTTGCGACCCCCATACAAAAGTGATCCATAGTGTACAGCTGATCTCCAAAGGATACAACCAGGGCTGAGAACTGCTCAGTCCTGGCTGCACATGCTCATACATCAGCGCTCCTCTCAGGCAGCTACTGTCAGTCTCTTCCCTGTTTAGTAATCACACACACTCACTGCTGAGCGAGCGTTCAACCCCAAGTACTGTCAATCTACTCCTGTCCTCTGTACTCCTTAGTAATCACACACACTCACTGTTGAGTGATCAACCCCAGGTGCTGTAATTCTACTCCTGTCCTCTGTACGCCTTAGTAATCACACACACTCACTGCTGAGCGAGCGTTCAACCCCAGCTGCTGTCAATCTACTCCTGTCCTCTGTACTCCTTAGTAATCACATACACTCACTGCTGAGTGAGTGTTCAACCCCAGCTGCTGTCAATCTACTCCCGTCCTCTGTACTCCTTAGTAATCACATACACTCACTGCTGAGCGAGTTTACACCCCTAGGTGCTGTTATTCTACTCCCGTCCTCTGTACTCCTTAGTAATCACACACACTAACTCACTACTGAGTGTTCAACTCCAGCGGCTGTCATTCTACTCCTGTTGATTGTACTCCTCAGTAATTAGTCAAACAAAGCAAATAAATAAAAAGAAGAAAAAAAGAAATCTCAATCGGGTATGTGCATTGAGGAAAAAAGAAAATCCACATTTGGCTCCTGCAGGAATTTGAATCTAGGACCCCTACTCTGAAAGACAGAAGTGCTAACCACTCAGCTACATTGTAGCTACTCACAGCTCTTTACATAAACAGACCTTTGTCTGACTAGCGACTCAGGAGCACACTGTGGGGGGAAAGGCATGGTGATGTCAAGCCTGCTGGGGCACATGATATGCAGTTCAAACAAATCATACCTGCCTCCTTTTGAGCACACGGAAAGCTGAAGCAGGACAAGTCAGGCATGAAATGCCTTTGTGGTAAAAACCTCTTTAAAGTTTATATTTTAGCACACAGTCTCAGGTTAGTTGTATTCTTTTTCATTAATATTAGTGGTTGACCTGCGGATGTTGTTATTCTATGGTTTTTTTTCCATCATAAACAGAATATCCACTGTTCTGTATTTTTTCTTTCTGAAATAGACCATTACAAAAGCTTAGCTACTCTTACTGTAAAGAACCCTTTCCTATATTAATATGCACCAGTCCTTTGTACCAAATAATTGCCACTCTCACACAACACGCAGACTTTTTAGAAAGATCACACCGTTCCAGAATCGCCTAAAAATATTCTCTTTACGTCATAGACACCATCATTGTCGACACCATTACCAGGGCCAAGGCGCAATTATCACTTGGCCCCTATTCCAGCTCCTTGTTATTGGCGCCATCTGAACTCTTTCTACTAAGATGTGTCGTCCTCTTTCAGAGAATAACAAGCCAGCAGGAGTCGATCCCTTCTAGAGACATGTGACGAGCCGCTCTCATGTATTTGCGGTGGAGATGGAAGAAGCGTTGGTGTCAGCTCTGTCAAACAAGATGCACAGTGTAGTGATAACATCGCCGCTGCCAAATTCCAACACAAATGTGACATTTGGAATCTCACCCCGGGATGGAGGAAAGGGATGGATGTCGTTCTATTTCCATGCAGTCTATGGGATGCATTACAAGTCCAACGTAACCTGAAACCAAGCCGGACACGTTCAGCCTGAGCGTGATTTTGTGCACAATATCACCGCACGTCAATATTGTGGAAGGCGAAGGATTCCAGGAAAGTATTTGTAGCTAAATAAGCTTCGTGATTTGCGAGACGTGATTACCGATTCCCATTAATGTGAGATGTTATATTGTATTCCAGTATCCAGAAACTGCTATAATGGGCGAAAATGATCCCGGCATGGTCTGCTCGTTGGATGATGGATGGAGGCGGGCGGGGGGGCTTCATCAATGAATACAAATAAAACGAATGGTCTTGTTGTACTGTGCTAAGAAAATACCATATCCAGGGGCGTAGCTACAGGGGGTGCAGAGGTAGCAGTCGCTACCGGGCCCTGCAGCCTGAGGGGGCCCCAAAAGCCCTTCTGCCACAGCATTGTAAATGGCACATGGTAGCGGAGGGGCCCCATTTCACTATTTGCACCAGGGCCCAGAAGCTTCAAGTTACGCCTCTGACCATATCCCTCCTTTCCTACAGCATAATCTCAACTCCACGACGGTGCAAATCGTGCCGTCCAAAAGAGCCAAGATACTGAAGTTGCTTCTACTTCACTGGTGGCTTACTTGCAGTTAGTTCATAATCATCCTTAAAGGGGTTGTCTCACTACAAGGATTGCTTTTTATGTTAAAGATCTTGCAAAAACAAGTCACTATGTGTCCATTACCAGTGTCCTACCTATTCCTAGATATCCCCTCTTGTATGGGATGCATCTGCTCCTCAGGTCGCTATAGCTACAGACCTGTTTGATCTCTCCTGATAGGCTGCCAGCACTGGTTGCTATAGCTGCAGGCCTGGCTTCTACTGCAGCCTAGTGGAAGTAAACACGCCCCTGAATTCAAAATGAAACCAAGTAAACAGGACTGAGGTGAGATGAATCAATGTAGTGAGACAACCCCTTTAAAGGGGTTTTGCCACGAAGTGAGTTCCTTACCTCTTATCTGCTCAGGGGAGAATATAAACAAAGCATGCTGAGTCATGAACGGTTCCAGGGGTGATAGGGAGGGGGTGAGCAGAGAGCGAGGAAGCAGGGAGCGTCTCTAAAGTTTACTCAAGTAATAACACTGCAACAGTGCTTTCTCTATACAGCAGACAGACTCATACACTGCACTTTCTCTCCAGCACCTTGCAAGCTCCTTCATGTTCCCTGTCATCAGATAAGAAGTGCAAACATGCAAGCGCGGCCAGATCAGCTCCCTGTCAGCTCCTGGTCGTGTCTAATGTAAACTTTAAGGAAACTAAGGGGGACTGAGCAATGCTGTAGCTCTCACAGGCTTCACTTTTTGTAATCACATATATTTAGAAAAGTGATTAAATACCCATTTTGGAGGATCCCACGTCAACATTACATCGTGGCAAAACCCCTTTAACTCCTGATAATAGAAATCAGGTCTCCATGTACTGACGGCTGTTGGGCTTGTGTTGAGTATATATACAGTAGCCAGTTAAAGTAAGTAGAGTTGATTCATGGGTGAACAGGCAGTCCCTGGGTTACAAACACCTTCAATTTATTCTTAAAAGGGTTGTCTCATCTCAAAGTTTCATAGGATGCATGAATGAAATAATGCCGCTTTGCTCTGTCACTTCCTGGTCAAGCTGTCTGTAATTAGCATATGAGCTCTGTGTATTCAGACTTCTCTGTTCATCAGTCTAGATTGGCAAAATTACCTTCTCTGAGGTCCAGAGAAGCTGCTGAGCTAACGTAAACAGTAGAGTAATTAGTCTTTTGTCTGAAAGATCAGATAACACACAAGCTCTCACTGAGGGCCAGGACCTGTGTGATGGTGTCACTCCCTGCTATCAGATAGAACAAACAGCAGGGGATAAGGAGTACACAGGTCACTTGGGGAACCAGAGAGAGCACAGAAGGTGATAAAATCACTTGTAGCTCCTTAACAAAACAAAAAATGAACAAAGCAATATATTTGGAAAACATCTTCATTTAGTGTTCCCTACATTTTGAAAGCTATTCTTTGTAGTGAGACAACCCCAGATGTTGCTTGCCCGTTGACTATCTAGGTCCAAAAGGTCAACATCTAAGGGCACGTTCAGACAATGGGTGACATATCGGAATTGGGCTTGGCCATTCTTTTGGTGTATTTGGCGCCAAAAAACTGTTGACGTCCTATTCTCTATGTCGTACACCAAAACTAGGAGCGTTCTGCGTCGGGCATGACACATTTGAATGCGCCTAAGTTATTCGCCTCAAATATGCAATGCAAGGTATACCAGATGCCAGATTTATAACATTGAGCAGCACTATGCACTCATTTAATGCGCCTTAAAACTGTCATGGAGGCACCTCTTTTCTGACATGTTGTCCAATGTTTTTCCATCACTGAAAGTGTGAGCAGTGAAAAAGCCTTGTTTCCTCACTGGAAATTCCAAGGTTGCAAGCACGAAATTAGTGTAGAGGTAAGTAGATGCCGACATGGGGGACACAGCGGGGAGCACCGACACAAGCACGTCCATGGTCCTGAATGGATAGAAAAACTGAATGGATAGAAGAAGAATCATGTTAAGAATTGGCCTACAGAGTATCCAAGATCAGATACAACTGAATGGATAGAAGAAGAAAAAGCATAGCGAAAACTGTCCTACAGAGTATCCAAAGTCAGACACCTGAATGGATGCAAGAACCATGGTTAGAAATGGCCAACAGAGTATCCAAGTTCAGACAAGACTGAATGGATAGAAGAAGCATGGCGAGAACTAGTCTACAGAGAATCCAAGGTCAGATATGACCAAATGGAGAGAAGAAGAAGCATGGTGAGAAATGGCCTACAGAGTATCCAAGGTTGGACATGACAATGGATAGAAGAAGAAGCATGGTGAGAAATGGCCTACATAGTATCCAAGGTTGGACATGACAATGGATAGAAGAAAAAAGCATGGTCAGAACTGGCCTACAGAGTATCCAAGGTTGGGCATGACAATGGATAGAAGAAGAAGCATGGTCAGAACTGGCCTACAGAGTATCTAAAGTTGGGCATGACAATCGATAGAAGAAGAAGCATGGTCAGAACTGGCCTACAGAGTATCTAAAGTTGGGTATGACAATAGATAGAAGAAGAAGCCTAGTCAGAACTGGCCTACAGAGTATCTAATGTTGGGCATGACAATGGATAGAAGAAGAAGCATGATGAGAACTGCCCTACAAAGTATCCAAGGTTGGGCATGACAATGGATAGATGAAGAAGCATTTGTCAGAACTGGCCTACAGAGTATCTAAAGTTGGGCATGACAATGGATAGAAGAAGAAGCATGATGAGAACTGCCCTACAAAGTATCCAAGGTTGGGCATGACAATGGGTAGAAGAAGAAGCATGGTGAGAACTGGCCTACAGAGTATCCAAGGTTGGGCATGACAATGGGTAGAAGAAGAAGCCTAGTCAGAACTGGCCTACAGAGTATCTAATGTTGGGCATGACAATGGATAGAAGAAGAAGCATGGTCAGAACTGGCCTACAGAGTATCCAAGGTTGGGCATGACAATGGATAGAAGAAGAAGCATGGTCAGAACTGGCCTACAGAGTATCTAAAGTTGGGCATGACAATGGATAGAAGAAGAAGCATGATGAGAACTGCCCTACAAAGTATCCAAGGTTGGGCATGACAATGGGTAGAAGAAGAAGAAGCATGGTGAGAACTGGCCTACGGAGTATTTAAGGGTTGGACATAACTAACTGGATAGAAGAAGAAGAGATAACTATGAACCTTCTTATTACTGGACTAGTTTAAAAACAAAAGTTTTGCTTGCTTCTGCATTCTTCTGCATTCATCTTCTGCAGTATTATGTCTACCGTTTTATGTACCTGCAGGACTCCACTGTTTGCTGCAGGTGTAGGCCTCACTCCAATACAGCGCAGTCAACTCCATTTTCACTTGCCTAATTTAGCGCTCCCATTGGGATTCGCTGTGGACAGACTGTATTGTTGAAGCACCAGCAGGAAATAAATAGACGTTCACAGCCTTAGATTCAGTATACCAATGACAGATCTGTCAGCTGTAAGCACCTCAGCATGATCAGCATCTTCTTCATACATCTCGTACACAGGACACCTTGTACCAGCGCTGACAAACAGTAGACTCAGCGCAACAAGCACCAAGAAATACATGCTGAGAAGACAAGAGGAGCCCCGGAGCCTTCACCCCAGACTGGCTAATGTGTAAAATGCACCATAACAATTGGGAACGCGCTGTTCAGACACCAGCTCCATACAAGAGGTGTTAAGTGGGCACAAAATTTCAGCTGGAACATTAGGATATATTGGCTAAATTAAAAATGGCTATCATTCTAAAAGGCAGGATAATCACAAAAGACGTAGCAAGCAAGTACTTGTGAGAGAACATGAAAAAGCACCATTCATAAATGCAAAATCTAGGTCAACCTTGTAGATAAGACCTCTACTAGTGCATCTCAAAGAACTGTCCTTAATGCAAGTCAAAAGATAATCTCACATGTTATATAGGCTCATTACACACAGGACGATAGATGTAAAGAGTTTAATGGGAATGATTATGACTCACATCTAATCAAAACCCCAAATTCAGTAAATCAGAAAATTAGAAGAGTGTATCAGACCAATTTGAAAAACTGAACAGAAATGTTGGCCTGCTTAAAGGTCTGTACAGTACGTGCTCAATATTTTTTCGGGCTCCAATGCGGCGTGGCCTGGAGTGGATCAGCCGGTGGCCCTGCTGAGGTGTTATGGAAGCCCAGGTTGCCTTGATAGCGCTCGGTCGCATTGTTGGCTCTGGTGTCTCTCATCATGGATTCTCTATGGGGTTTAGGTCGGGGCTTTTTCCCGGGCCTTTCAAGCACGTGATCTCCAGGTTAAAAAAACCAAAGGGAAAATTGGTTTTTTGGGGCCCGGGTCCGGGCTGAAAAATTTAAATCAGAAAACCCATAAAAGTTTGTGGCAGAGGGAAGAAATAAGTTCAACGAAAATTTTCCTGGTAAAAATCCTTTGCTCTGACCTTGTACTTGATAAAACACAGGGGACCAACCCCAGCAGATAAACATAGCTCCCCAGACCATTACTGACTGGGGAGACTTCACACTGGACCTCAAGCAGCTTGGATTGTGGCCTCTTCACGCTTCCTCCAGACTCTGGGAACTATATTTCCAAATGAAATGCAACATTTTCTTTCATCTAAAGTCAGGACTTTGGGCACTGAGCACAGTCCAGTACTTGCGACATAATCAGTCCAGCAATGCAGAGGTCAGGATCAATGGAAAAACATCAACAAACTGACCCAGAGCAAGCCAAGTTCCTTAAAAGGGGTTTTTTCCCACGAAGAAAAAATTGACGTGAGAAATTTTTGAAAATTTTAAATAAAAAACATTTCCCATTCATCATTTTTAAAAATTTTTCTGAAATTTTTTTGTCTTAGCTGCCCCTTTGTGATCCATTTTTTACAGCTCGTCTCCAGGGATACACCAGGGCTGAGAGCTCCACACTCCGGGTCGCCTTTCTCAGAAAACACCTCCCCCTCTCAGGCAGCTACTGATTTTTCAACCCTAGGTTTTCTTTTCTACCCCTCCTCTGTGCTCCTTAGTAATTAGTCAAACAGTGCAAATAAATAAAAAAAAAAACCTCAAACAGGCCCTGTCCCCTTTGAAAAAAGAAAAAAAAAATCCAGGGGTTTTTGGGTTTCCTGCATGGATTTAAACCCTTTGGAAACCCCTTGTGCTGGAGTAAAAAATTTTTTTACCTCTAAGCAAACAATTTTAGTTTCCCTTACAGCTCTATAAAATAAACAGACCTTTTTTTAAACTACAAACCGGAAAAGGGCCCTTTGGCGTTCCCATCCTGTTGGGTCACAGAAATGCAGTTCAAACAAACACAGCCCCCCCTTCTGACACACAAAAGCAAAAGAGCTGGATGAAGGAGGTATAAAATTTGAATCGGGGGAAAAACCCCTTTTTAAATATAAATTTGGGGGGCCCACCCAAATTGACAAAATTATTGCTAGCCCTTTAAATCTCAGAGAGCCCGTGCGTGTCCCTCCCAAAGGGAAAGGGTGTACGGCAGGAGATGGGAGCAGAGCAGGAGCGTGGAGAGGTGAGTAGACGCCGACAGGGGGGATACAGCAGGGAGCCCCAAAACAAAAGGCACTCCCCCACCCCAAAGGGGGGGGGGCCCGGCACCCTCCCCTTGTGACAGCTACGGGGAAATTGCCCCTACAAACAAAACTAGGGGGAAAAAAAACAAAATGTCCCACCCTAGAGAGCACCCTATCATTTCAGTTGGATAACCCAAAAGAGTCCTTTTTCACGCACTTCCTGTTTTTCAGGCTCTTCAGAAAGGACTTACAATAGGTTGGGGCAGATGTAGGCAAAAAATTTCCTGAGAAATGACCCCACGGGAAAACAAGGGAATTTACTCATCGGGTTACAACTCCCTTTTGGAAATAAACCTTCCCATGTGCGGCCACCTCTACATTCTTGCGGGCCCCGGTCACAAGGGGAACGGGGGGGTAAAAAACCCCTAATCCCAAGATGGGTGGGGCCCGCGTTTTATGCCAAATTTATCTAAGATGGGAGTCCCCCTTTTAATGGGCCCAAAAACCCTCCCAAAAAGGGAAGGACAAACCGTCATTTTAAAAAGTTGGGGCACCCCTATTAATCTTAATCATTTTTAGTTCTAAAAATTTGGGTGTTTGCAGCACCCAAATTTCTTTTTTGATAAATCTAATAACTGAGGGAAAAACATTAATTTTTACCGCATTAAAAATGGGGTTTATTGTACTAACACAAAATGTCAAATGCATTAAACCAAAATTGGACTGGTGGGACCCTGGGCCCCTTATCATTTTTTTGATTTGAATACTCCTAACTACTTTTTTTTCTGACTTTTTGAAGCACAACATTGGTTTTTTAACCCACAAGACTTTTAAACTTTAACGGGCCCGGGTTAAAACCCAAAGATGGGGAAAAGGTATTTAAGGTGGCCCCAAATTTCAATTGTTCTCCCCTTTTTGGGCTCCTGTGAAGAGTGGCAAACATGGGGTCCTCAAAACCCAAATCTCAAATGATCGAAAACAAAAAATTGGGTTCCCAAAATATTTGTTTAGGGAAGGAAAACCAAAAAAATTGTTTCAGAGATTTTTAAACCCGTCGGTTTCCACTGTGAGTAACCAAAATAAAGGGAAAAGGAAAACCACAGGGAAAAGTTCTTTTAAACCCCAAAATGGGGAGGCCAAGAAAAAATTTCAGAAAGGCGAGAAGAAGAAAGGGGGAAAGAGTCCCAAAGGGCAACCCCAGCCCCCCCTCCAAAGAGCTGCAGCATCATCTTTCTGCAGATTTGGTTTTACGTGCATTTGGTCCCCCAATAACAGCACACCCTTTTCACAAGGGGAAAAGCCCGGTTTTGGGAGAGGATGCGAAAGAAGCTGCAGGCGCCATTTTTTTTGCGTGCATTAAAATATTTTAAATTTCACCTAATCTCTAACCCCGTTCTACTGCCGGTTCCCGATTTAAACGCTTTTTAACTACAAACGACACTTTTTAGCTAGCTAAAAACCCCTTTTAAAATTTCCTAAAACCCGTTTTCCCAGTAATGCACCTGGATTTGCCAATAAAAAGGCATATATGTGTAGTTTTGTATGGTTGTAGTGCACCCCCCCCCCCTACACGCCCCCGATCTCAGGCGCATTACAAAGTTGCACGGGCGCCTGAAAGCCCCCTGAAAATTTTAATGCGCCTGGTTAAAAAAAAAAGGGGAACCCGGGGGGGTAAACCCCTTTTCGGGCCGGGAAAAAATGCCAGACTTCCGGGGGCAGCCCCGTGCCTACATGTCGCCCTAGGTTCTCAACCTATGTTACATGTATCCCCAAAAGACACCAACCTTTTCCCCTAGGGGGAAATGGCCCTTCCCCTTGTATATTATAGGACAGAAAAAGCCTTTGGGGGGGCTGTGGGATAATTTAATTTTTAGAAAAGGGGGTTTTGGGGTTTTTAGAAACAATGAGCAACACTGAGGTTTTTCAAAGAAAAAAAGGGACCATAACCATAAAAAAAAAGAAATTTTGGGAAAACCCGTAAAAGGGATAAACGGTTTCGATTCGGGGTTGGGGGAGCCTTAAAGGGGTTTTGCCACGATCTAATTTCATACCTCCCCACAACCCCGCCTTCGCTCTTGTGCTCAAAGGGGGGGTGTGGGATTTGTTTTTTAATTTCATTTTCAAGGACCCACAGGATGACATCACCCGGCCCTTTCCTCTCCTAGTTTTAAAGTTTTTTTGTTTCAGAAATTTTAAGTAGCTTTCACTGGGAGCTCAGAGGTAACTTTTTGCTTTACAGCACAAGGGTCCCCGGGTTTAAATCTCTGCAGGAACTTAAAACCCGTGGGTTTTTTTTTCCCCTTTTTCCAATGCACCAAACCCCATTGAGGTTTTTTTTTTTTTATTTGACTGTTTTTACAATTACTAAGGAGTACAGAGGACGGGATAGAAAAGAAAAGCACCCGGGGTTTTTAACACTCAGGGAAACTGTCTAAAAGAGAGTGATTTCTGAGCATGTTTCGACCACCACTGAGGAAACTCCCAGCCCTGGTCGTAAACCCTGGGACGACGTAAAAAAATGGGTCACTAAAGGACAGCTAAGACAAAAACGGTGCAGAATTTTTTTAAAAATGATAATTTGTTTAAAATGTTAAATTTTTGTAAAAATTTTTAAACCCCACCCAGGGGCAATTTTTCCCTTGTGGGAAAACCCCTTTAAAAGGGGGTTTTCTCACTACATTGATTTTCCTTTACCTCAGCCTGTTTTTTTTTGGTTTCCCCCTTTTTAAAATTTAGGGGGGGTGTTTCTGGCTTTTACTAGGGGGTTCAAATAGAAGCCAGGGCCCGTAGCTATAGCAAAACCCGGCTGGCAGCCTAACATGAGAGACTGAACAGGTTTTTGAAACTATAGCAACCAAATGCGGCCGCCTATAAAGGAGAAATTGAAAAGGTCTGAAAACAAAAGCAAAACCCGTGCCGGCTCCTATCAAAGAGACTGAAAAAGGTCTGAAACTATAGCAACCAGTGCTTTCAGCCTATCAGGAGAGAATGAACAGGGCTGTAGCAAAAATTAAGAACACAGTCTGGTGCCTATCATGAGAGACCGAACAGGTCTGTAGCTATAGCAACCAGTGCTGGCAGCCTATCAGGAGAGAATGAACAGGTCTGTAGCTATAGCAACCAGTGCTGGCTCCCTATCATGAGAGACCGAACAGGTCTGTAGCTATAGCGACCTGAAGAGTTGATGCAGCCCATACAAGAGGGGGTATCTAGGAATAGGTAGGACACTGTAAATGGACATATATTGCAAAGTGACTTGTTTTTGCAAGATCTTTAACATAAATAGCAGCGATCCTTGTAGTGAGACAACCCATTTAAAGAGTGATTTTCTGGCAGGTTGTAGTTAATATGTGGAAAAAAGCAAAAACTTTGCCACCAGGATTTCCATGGACACAGACTCTGGTACAGAGACCGTGAGCTAATTCTTTCTCTAATAACCTCCTATAATGAGAACGATAATCTGTTCTACATCAGCAGCCAAGTACAAGTGAAAACAGCGAATCATCGCCCTCCCATCTGGATATTTTCTATCGTGTCGCTGACTTGTTCCACAGATTCTTCTAATTCTGTGTCAGTTGGGTGAAGGCATCAGAGCCGCGCACGCCTCCCTCTGAGCTGCTAACCTGTCACTTTGCCGCCGCTTGACAGGACGTGTAGTCAGAACATGTCAGAAAAGTTTCTGGAAGACGCTACTGGTGAGAAATTATTTCTGGAACGTTTAATTGCCTCACATCATCATCTGCGAGGTTTTTATAGTTCTGAGCGCCGTGACGACGTTGCTGAGAATATCCGTGTGTAAGTCAGGGGTGGCCGACGTCATAAGGGACTTCCAACTGTGGCAACAGAGACACACGTGGCAACTACATGTGATGATTGAGGAGGGACGGGCAAGCGAAGGTGCATGGCTTAGGGCAGTCAATACTGCAAATGGCACTATCAGGGTTGACCCCACGGCACGGGTTTTCATCCGGTTTTTCAGACGGTTTTCGGTTTTGAAAACCGTCTGCAAACCGGGTGACAACTTTTATTATGGACCTCTATGGAAAACCCGTGCAGCGGTCCCCATGGCACGGATTTTCCGCTGGACCGTTTCTTAGACTGCCGGTGGTCCGAATAACATAGAACATGTTCATTCTTCCGCTGATTTTCGGGCGGAATATGAACATGTCTATGAGAAGGGGGAGGGCTCTTCTCCGCTAACCGCAGAGAAAAGCCGTCCCCCGGCGGCCGTGTGCACGACCCGAAAACAGTGCAAATACCGGTCGGGATATCTTTGCACTGTGCCGTGTGAATGGCCCCTTAGGCCAGGTCTACACAGCACAGGACTTCGGTCGGTTTTTCAGCGGATTCAGTATTTTTCATCCACCGAGAATCCGACCGTACCAAGTGCTGTGTAGCCCTCAATAGAAAATCTGTGTTGTAGGCTACACAGCACAGATGTTTTACTAAGGGAAACCTAAACCGTCCGGCGGACCATAGAAGATGTATATTCCGTCAGACCAATGTCGGATTCCCACAGCCTCAATGTACTGGGCCACCGGGAATCCGGTGCGGTCCAGCAATTTGAAAATGCCTTCAGGTTTTGGGCAGCATTTTCAAATTGCTGTGTAGAACTAGCTTTCAAGGGGTAACGTTCCTTAATAGTTCAAGGGGCCATATTGGTGTGTGGAGACTTATACACCATTAGTCACTCAACTGAAATACAAACATATTCAAAAAGACTCAAGGGAAATGAGCTAGGACTCTGCAGAGCCACCTATTAAATTTCAGTGGAGCGACTAATGGTGTGCAAGTCTCCACACATCTGTATGGTGCCTTTTCCTTATAAGGAACATTACCCCTTTCAAGCTACATCTAGAGCCTGTCAGCGAGCCAGAAAAAGTAGTCTACTCTGCACTGATGAGGGGCAACACCCTGAAAAGACCCTTTACTCCCCCCTCTCTGTCACCTGTGTGCCTGAGTTTCTCAAAGCTTCCCCTTCCCTCTTTCCCTTTCACAGAACTATTTTGCTTTATTGCTTGAAATGTTTAAAGTGTGCAGGATTGTTAGTGTAGCATGTAACGTGATGTTTAGCATAGGTTAGCCTGTGCTTTGTCTCTTATTGCATGCTATGTATGGCAAATGTGTTCCTTTACTATGTTCCGTGCTGCGTCACATGGATATATTGTATGTTTGTATTTGATTGTTGATACATGTTTTCAATCAAAAAGATCTGTCTGCAGATGAGTATCTGGTTGGCTTTAATCCCATTCACATAGCAAGGCTCAGTGAGTTGGATGTGAATCAAGGAACGCTACATTCAGTAGGTGGCGCTGTAGAACTCTAGCTCATTTCCCATGAGCCTTTTTGAATACTTGGCACCATAGGTTGTCAGCATCAACTAAAGGAGAAATCCACCTGAAAAGGTTGAGTGGATTTTTTTAGTTTTATTCGGGGTTCACTGTGTTGGAATACCTAGAAACTTGTACCCTGCACACTGCAGCAGGACCGTAGAAATCTATAGGGCAAAGATTCTCCAAATGTAATTACATTTGCTCTATTTACCAAATGTATACGCTTTATATAATGGACGCAAAAGCGTGGTCTACCCTACGTTTATGTCCACTATAAGAGAATATGTTCAGTAAAGAGAGCAACCGAAGTCCAGTTCGCACCGTGTTTGTCCTATAGATGTTTTCAGCCCACTGCAGTCTCTGTCAGGATACATTTTTCAAAGAATCCAAACAAAGTCCACAAATGGAGGCCATAAACGTGATGTGAATGGGGCCACATCCACCAATCTCCGTATGATATGGCCGGTGACCTCACTGTTTTTCCATCAATCCTGTAAGGGGGCCCTTTGTTTTCCCCACACGGGCTTTGCATTGTGGGCCCTTGGGCCTAGTTGTTGTTGCTGTTACAAATCAAAGCAAAAAAAGGACCAGTTTAAAGCCAGTGGTGTAGCCTATATTTGTGTAGTTATGCCACTGGCAATGAGTGATCAGCGTCATAGGGGGTGCAGAGATAGCAGCAGTCACCCCTGGAACTTCAGAGAACCCTATTGCCACCTAAGAAGATTCCATTGATAACAATAGCACATGGTTGCCGGGGGCTCTTACAATAGAAAGCCACCAGAAGCATCGTGAGGGAGAAGATGCCTACAACAAGCTCAACAGTTGTGGTCCACGGTACATAATCACAGGAAATTGAGGGAGCCCAGTGTTATATCCTCTTGTTAGGACCAATGTATGAAAGTTTAGGGGATTAATATACAATAAAACAACTCTATGGATATATACAGCTGTTAGATGCAAAGACATGAAGACCGAGTCTTGCGAAGTAAACCCAAGAGTCACAGTGGCATGACCCATGGGGTGCAATTTTCAGTATATTTGACCCATGGGTTGCAATTTTCAGTATCAAGATTCAAATTGGGGCCCAAAACCCCAGCTCCGAAAAAAATTTTTAAAAACATATCCCTTTAAACCAATTCATTAAAAAAAGTTTGGTTCTTCCAACCAATTTTCAGTATATTCAGTATATTTGACCCATGGGTTGCAATTTTCAGTATATTCAGTATATTTGACCCATGGGTTGCAATTTTCAGTATATTCAGTATATTTGACCCATGGGTTGCAATTTTCAGTATATTCTAATTTGACCCCTGGGGCAAATTTTTCAGTAATTAAATTTATTTGACCAGGGGTGCAATTTTCATTAAATTCAGTATATTTGACCCATGGGGTGCAATTTTCAGTATATTCAGTATTTTTTGCCCAGGGTGCTTTTTTTCATATTTTCAATTTTTGCCCATGGTGAAATTTTTTTTCAGAAATTTTGCCCCTGGGGCAATTTTCATTATATTTAGTATATTTGACCCATGGGGTGCAATTTTCAGTATATTCAGTATATTTGACCCATGAGTGCAATTTTCAGTATATTTGACCCATGGGGTGCAATTTTCAGTATATTCAGTATATTTGACCCATGGGGTGCAATTTTCAGTATATTCAGTATATTTGACCCATGGGTGCAATTTTCAGTATATTCAGTATATTTGACCCATGGGGTGCAATTTTCAGTATATTCAGTATATTTGACCCATGGGGTGCAATTTTCAGTATATTCAGTATATTTGACCCATGGGTGCAATTTTCAGTATATTCAGTATATTTGACCCATGGGTGCAATTTTCAGTATATTCAGTATATTTGACCCATGGGTGCAGTTTTCAGTAATTTTCAGATATTTGCCCCATTGGGGGGCAATTTTCAGTTTTTTTGTTTATTTGACCCATGGGGTGAAATTTTTCAGTATTTTCATATATTTGCCCCCATGAGGAAATTTTTCAGTATTTTTTGACCATGGGGTGCAATTTTCGTATTTCGTATATTTGACCCATGGGGTCAATTTTCGTATATTCAGTATATTTGCCCCAGGGGTGAATTTTTAATTTTTGTAAAATTTTCAGTTTTTATTTGACCCATGGGTGCAATTTTCGTTATTTCAGTATATTTGCCCCAGGGGTTTGCAATTTTCATATTTTCAGATATTTGACCCATGGGTGCAATTTTCAGTATATTCAGTATATTTGACCCATGAGGTGCAATTTTCAGTATTTTCAGTATATCTGACCCATGGGGTACAATTTTCAGTATATTCAGTATATTTGACCCATGGGGTGCAATTTTCTTTAAATTCAGATATTTACCAGGGGTGAAATTTTCAGTATTTTATATATTGCCCCATGGGGTAAATTTTTCAGTTTTCAGTATATTTGACCCATGGGGTGCAATTTTGAGTATATTCACTATATCTGACCCATGGGGTGCAATTTTCAGTTATTAGTATTTTGCCCAGGGGGTGCATTTTGAGTATATTCATATATCCCCCAGGGCTATTCTTCACCCCAACAATACTTTTAAAAGGCTGTACTGTAATTTTGATAATCGATTAGACTATGGGGGGAAGACCTTTTGACAATCATAAATGTTCAATATGGAAACCCAGTCGCGCATCACACTATTTCAGTTACTAGTTCCCGGAAACAAAAAAATTGGGGGTCTATCATCGGTCCAGATGTGACCTGAAACGCGTGGGGTTCAGCGTGGTGCCGATGTGTCTTGCTCGCCGCTATGGTTACTACTTTTAACCTACTCTATTAAAGTTTTGGGATTTTTTATACCTGGTAACCTCATCTCTTTTCCCTCATTTGTGTTTCGTTACTTGGCCGTGGCCGACGGCTAGAGGATCAGGTCCATGGAACCAGGTTATCTTATTGGCAGCGGGGTAAGCACTTATCTCTTCTCCTGAACTGTGGCATCTATCACCACCCAAAGTCAAAAATATTTAGAAGGGCCGAGTCCGGCAGCTCAGAAAATCAAGGGTTAAATCCTAAGTTTGTCGATACTGCCGCATTTCCCACTGATCGATACCCGGGTAGAAGTCACAACTGCATTTTTCTAATCTCACCCCCCCCTTTGGAGGATTCCCCAAGTGGCAATATCTGCAATTTACACAGTAAGCATGGACTGATTAGGGAGTCTTCCCCATGGGGGGAGGTGGGGGATCTCTTAAAATAGCTTTAGACAGAAATCAATTCCCTTCAGGGAGGACTGTCTAATGGTTGGGCTGTGGAGCGGCCACCCCCGGTGAGCTATATGGCGGCACACAGACAAATATGGATTGATGACAGCAGGGAACTCGAGTATGTTTGTATGTGACAAACCTTTATGAAGAAGTTGCCCCGACTATAAAAAAGGAGAACGTCAGAACTTCCCCTATTTTATTGGGATTCTTGACATGATTTCCCTCATAAATAAAACCCGTATAAAGAGATTAGCCGCATGTCGCTCCTTTCAGCTAACGGTTATGGCGGATTGCGATATTACAGCTGAATACATTGAAGAGATTCAAGCTAATATCAAACATCATTGCTTTTAAAGGGCTTTTCCAGGAGACCCCGTAACCCCTGACCTCAGATTCAGCATTGTCGGCTCATCATGGTCACATCTTATTACAGGCAAAAAAAAAGTATTAAGCCCTCATTTAAAGAATTTCTATATGTCCTCAGTGGGTTCCGCGCAGGTGGAGCCTATGTCTGTTTATGCCGATTCAGGTACGTGTTTTTAAATACGAAGGACATGCAGTGGGAAAGAAGGAGTATATGGGATGGGACTCATCGTAACAATAGATTATTGTGGAAACCTTTGTGACAACCTTTAAAGGGACTGTCCCACCAAAAACAGTGATGGCAAATCGATAGGATACACCATCAACATGTAATAGGCAGAGGCGTAACTTAAAGGGGTTGTCTCACTACAAGGATTGCTGCTATCTATGTTAAAGATCTTGCAAAAAAAAATCACTTTGCAATAATTTTTCCCTTAACAGTGGGCCCCCCACCTTATTCCCTAGATATCCCCACCTTTTATGGGCCCCGCATCAGCCCTCCCGGTTTCCAAAAGCTACAGACCCGTTGGGATCTCTCTTGGGTAGGCTGCCAAAACACTGGTTTGGGTTAAAACAAAAGAACCCGTTCAATTCTTTTGATAGGTTTTCCAGACTGGTTTTCTAAAGCTACAGGACCCCGTTCAATCTCTCCCGATAGGCTGCAAGCACGGGGTTTCTTTAGCCCAAACCCAAACCCCGACTTCTACTGAAAACCTATAGAGCCAGCCCAAAAACGCCCCTGAAAACAACGTGAAAAACCAAAAAAACAGGACTGAGGTTTAGAAGAAATCAAAAGTATTGGGGCCAACCCCTTTTAAAAAATTTTCCCGGGGCCCAATTTCAAAATCCCTAAAAGGGCCTCCCCCAACCCAAAGTTTCCATTTATAATTTTTATTATCCTCTGCATTAAAAAGGGGCTTTTGGTTTTCCCCCCTAAGACTCCAGGGTCCCGGTTAAACCGACCGCTAACCAACCCGCCCCCCTTTTAACTTAAAGCCCCCTCGGTTATTGGGGAAAGGGTTTCCTTTCCCCCTCTGGGATCTGCAAACCCCTTTCAAAAAATGGGTCCCCGAAAGTTTCAATTTAACCCCAGAAAGGTGTTTGGGTCACAGGGTAAGGGGGGGTTACCAACCCCGGCGGGTTTGGAAAACCCTTTTTTTTAAACGTCCGGGTCCCCTTTTTTAAAAACTCGAAAGAAGAATGCCCGTTTTCAGATGAGGAGTTGAAGAGGTTTTTGGGGACTTTTGTTTTTTTGGGGCCGGGTTTTTTGGGCGAATTTTCGACTTTGTTTTCCATTTTAACTTCAAATATTGTGCCAGGGTGTTTTTTTTTATGCGCCCTTCCCCTTCCCTTTTTGGGGTTAGGGTTTGGACAAGGTTATGAATCTCTCCATTAATTCCTATGGACATATTAAAACGCCTCCAGAATTAACACGTCAAAAACCACATTGATTTCATTTTTATTGATGAAAAACAAAGTCGCAGTTCACACAATCAATGAAAATTAACTGGTGGCATTTTTTAGGCATTTAAGGTGCTGTTTTTGACCAAACGTTTACCTCAGCCCTTTTGAAACCCTAAATGGGTTAAAACCCCCGTTTTAAAAAGTAAAATTTTAAGGGAACCTGTCACCCTTTGGGTTTAAAGCCCCCCTGGCTTTAGGGGGCAGAAAAAAGCCAGTGGGCAGACCCTTTTCCCGCGTGTGTCCCCCCTTTTTTTGAAGAAAGCTGCAGTTTTTGTGAATTTAATGCTCAAACGAAGGTTGTTTTCAGCCAGAAGAGCCTTTAAAGGTCATTTTTTTTTTAAAAACCCCCCCCCACCTGAGGCTAGCCCCGCCCCCCCTCAACGATAAAAACCCATTTTTTTTAAAGGGAGAAAAAAGTGAAAAACTGTCAGGGGCCGGGGGAGCCATTGGGGGGTTTAAGGGAAAACCCTTTTAAAAAAACCTTTCAAAAGGGGGAAATTAAAAATTTAGGGGTTGCCCCCACCCAAAAAAACCAGGGAATTTTTTTAACCCAAAAAAATAAAGTTTAAAACCCAAAAGCCTGGAAAGGCCAGCCCCCCCCTTCCCACACTTTTTCTTGTTGCCTGGAAAATTTAGGGGGGGGAAAGGGGGGTAACAACCTTAAAAAGTTTAAGGGAAAAATTCTCCTTTAAAAAAAAACTGCTCAAAAAATCTGCAGGTTTTTCAGCCAAAGGGGAAAATTGGGTTTTTTGTCCTTCCAAAAGGAGTTTTAAAGGTTTTTTTCAAAAAAGGCCAAGGAAGGGCTAGCCCCGGCCCCACCTCAACTATAAACCCCATTACTTTTTAATAGGTAAAACATGTGAAGGAAAAATGTCAGTGGGCCGGGGGTACCTTTGGGGGGCGGGGTTCACCCAAATCAATTTAAAAAAGATTTGGGGAAAGGGGAAAAAATCTAAAACTGCCCATCTTTCAAAAAGGGGCACAGGTTTAGGAAACACAGGTCTGCACAAAAGCTTGTGCCCGGGCCCCAGGGAAGGGGGGCCCAAAAACTATGTGACCCGGTTCCCTTTTTAAAAACATTAAATTCCCCAAAAAAATAAACACAGAACACCCAAACCAAAAATTTGCAAAATTTTATTTAAATCCTTTAAAACCTGGTTTCCAAAACCCCCGCAAAGGGGTCCAACAAAAAAAATTAAATAATCAAAACCCCCCCCTTGGGGTTTTGTGGCCAAACCTAATTTTTAAAAAAGAATAATATTTCCGGGGGGCTTTTTTCCTTTTTTTTTTTTTTTTTAAAATTTAAAAAAGCACCCCAACCCTTCCATTAAACCCCTTGGATTAAAACCCTAAAGGGAACCTTTTTAAAGAAATTTCAGCCCCAAAAAAACCCCCCCCTTTCCCCGGGGTAAAAACCAAATTTTAAACCCTTCCCAATTAAAAATTGGGAACGGGCCACAGATCGGGTAGGCTGTAGGGGGCTTGTTTGCAAAGTCCCAGGGCAGGTAGAAGAAATGAGAAGGCACAAAGGGAAAAAAAAAGAATAGGTAGGGGACTGGGGAAAACCCGGAGTTAAAAAACAGGTAACACTGGAAGCGCCCAAAAACCCAGCGACAGGGGGCCCTGAACATCAAACCTTTTAGGAAAACCCTCAATGAACTGAAAGCCCGGAGCAGAGGAAAGGAAAATTCCCTTTAAAGGGGGTTTTTCCACTTTTCAAAGATCAACTTTTTTAAAATGGGAGGGAATTTCTTTAAAAGGAAAAACGTTTTCCAAATCTATTGCGTTTTTTAAATTTTTTTTTTGGGTTTAAAGGGCCCCTTTCCCAAAAAAATTTTTTTACCTTTTGGCCTCAACTGGTTTCCCCCCGTGACCCCACCTGTTTTAACCTTCCCCCCCCCCGCTGTTTGTTTTTAAACTGATAGCAGGGGGTGAAAGGGCTTTACACCCGGTTTTGGGCAAACAGGGAAATCCGGGCATTGGGGAGTTGTTTTATTATCTATCTTTTAGACAAAAGAAAATAATTACAATGTTTATTTAACTTAGAATTTTCCCTGGTAAAGACACAGGAATTTATCTAATTTTGTAAATCTTGAATACACCAAAAAGGGCCCTATGTAATTACAGACAGCTTGACCAGGGAAATGACCAAGGGGCCAAAGCAGGGATTATTTTCATTCCCTGCAAAACCTATGGAAAAATTTGGGGATGAACAACCCCTTTAAATCACCCTTTTGGGAAAAAAGGACCAAAGGTAAAATTGTCCCTTGGGAAAAAAAAGGGGAAACGGGCTTGTGGCCCTGCACCAGAAACCACGGAGGAAGGGGCCCAGGAAAGGGGAGTTTAAACACCCCGGGACAGGTACCGAAAAGGGGGGGTTAAAGGGGGGGACACCAGTGGAAAAAACGGGGGACGTCCCAGGCAGGGGCCGCAGCGGAAAAATAGTGAAAACCAAAATTTAAAAACAGTTAAACCCCAACGCGTTTCCCCCCTTAACAGGTTCTTTGGAGGGCCAAAATTTTCTATAGGGTTTAAGATCTAAAAAAAGGGCCCCAAAGTTGGATATAGCTATTTGGGGGAAATGCATCAAACCTGCCATTTTTTAAAAAAGTTGGAAAGATATACCACAGGCCCTTTTCCCAAACCCCCACAGAAAGGTGGGGTTTGGGGGAAATTTTAATATTTAAATTTCCCGGGACAGCCCAGGCGGTACAAACCCCAAACCCAAATTACCCTGTTGGGGGAAGCCCTTCAGGGGCCCGTTTTTTTTGAATAGGTTGGGGGTTGCCCAAAGGTGGAAAATCACCCCTAAAGACTGAAATGATTTGGGAATATCCCCATCGATATGTCCCTTGTGTGTGTGGGGGGAAATAGTCTTTTAAAGGGCCCGTTTAAAGAGGCTTTTGGCCCCAGGATGGCCCAAAATGAATTTTAAAAAGGGTTTTTTTCACTACATTTAGTCCCCCCTTACCTCAGTCCCGTTTTCCTTGGTTTCTTTTTGAATTTAAAGGGGGTTTTTTACGGCTTCGACTAGGCTTTCAGTAGAAGCCAGGTCCTGTGGGGTATTTGCAAACCAGTGCTGGCCAACCTTAGCCGGAAAATTGAACCCGGTCTGAAACCATCAAACCCGGCCCCGGGAGCCTTTTCAAAAGAGATCAAAAAGGGTCTGTAGCCTTTTTCAAAACCTGCTGGCCCGCCTAATAAAAGGGGGAGATCAAAAAAGGGCGTAGCTAAGAACCAGTGTGGCAAACCCCTTTTAGAAAAGAACTTGAACCCGGTTTTGTACTATAGCAACCAGGCTGGCGACCTATCAGGGGGAAAATTAAAAGGGCCTAGCCCTTTGCCAAACCCGTGCTGGCAGCCTTCAAAGATCGAAAGGTTTTGTAAACTATACCCAAACCGTTCTGGAGCCCTATCATGAGAGATTTAAAAAGGTCCGTAGCTATAAAAAAAAACCCTTTTGGCAGCCTTTTTCAAGGGGAGAACCCAAAAAGGCCGTTTGCTATAAACAAAACCCTGCTGGCAGCCCCATCAGGGGAAATAAAAAGGTCCCGTTAAATTTTAAAAAACCGTGCCCGGCAGCCCATCCAGAGAAAAATAAAAAGGTCTTTTAGCTTTTAGCAACCATGTGGCAGCCTATTTAAGGGGAGAAACAAACAGGGGGGTTTTAGCTATAAACAAACCCCTTCTTGGGAGCCTATCAGGAGAAGGGTCAAAAAGGTCTGTAGCCTTTTTAGCAACCAGCTGCTGGGCAGCCTATCAAAGAGACCCCCCAAAAGGGCTTACTATAGCAAAACCCGGCTGGGGAGCCTATCAAGGGGAGATTAAAAGGTCTGGGAGCTATAACAACCAAAGGAGCTGATGCAGTCCATACAAGAGGGAATATCTAGGAATAGGTGTGACACTGTTAATGGACACATATTGCAAAGTGACTTGTTTTTGCAAGATCTTTAACATAAAAAGCAGCGATCCTTGTAGTGAGACAACCCCTTTAAGAGAGGTGAACCAGACAACCCCTTGAACTGATAATCCCCTGCATTGAGACACCACCAGGCAGGAGTGCACCACATGGGGGAAACCTTCCTAAACTGTTACGCCCTACAGTATAGCCTGAATGTCCACTGTCCACTCTGAATTAGTACAATATATGGGAAGGGGTAACACAGAGGGCTGTAATTATCCCTTATATCCGAACCATGCAGTCATCCATTCACACTACTGCTGTATATTTTAAAAGCATTTGCAGGGATGATCTTGAGGGCACCAGGACGCTTGATAACGCCACAAAGTCAAGGTTGATCCGTTTTACTGCAGTTTACATTTTCTTTCTGCTATGTGCACATAAAAGTACATAATACAGCAATTCACTTCCAGAGAAGAAGCATTTCACGGTATCCTGTTTCTGAGCTTATAAAGAGGTTTCCAGGAATTAAAGCTTTGCAAGAACTAATCTATACAAACTAAAAATGTCACTGGAAACCAGAGACAGGCGGCAACCGAGCAACTCAGAAAACCCGAAAAGTTACTCAGAAGAAATAAAGTGACAGAAAAAGCAAGATTTTAAGTTCAGTCAATACCCGAAGGAAAGCAAATGACACTCACGCCCGAGAGTCAAGGGGTGCTCCCACCATAACTTTGATGGCATCAATAACATATGTCATTAAAGTCTGATAGGCGCGGGAACCGCCTCTGGGATCTGCACCAATCTCAGCAACGGGCGCCTAAAAGTCTCAGCTCAGGATGGGAAGCCAGTCTCGCTTACGCTCCATTCTGTTCTATGGGAGTTCCCAGTACAGGGGAGCGAAATGTTCAGAACTAACAGAATTCGCCCATTCTGAGTCAAGAGCAGGGCCGTGTCTAGGGGCGAGCGATCACCCGGGGCGCCGAGGACTCCACTCACCCGGAGGGGGCGCCGCCCTGCCCGCCCGGAGAATAGCCCCTGGCTCTGCGCGGCCGTTTTAAAACAGCCGCGCAGAGTCACTCAGCAGCTGCACACACTCGCTATGCAGCTGCTGGTGCAGGGAGGAGGCGGGACGGATCGTTACCATCCTGACTCCTCCCTGTATCAGCGTCGCACGGCTTTCACCACTCCCCCTGCGACGCTGGGATCTTGCTCATCGGGCAGCTCTGCCCCCGAGGAATCCCTGGGAGCTGCGTGAGCGTGGTGACGTCACCGCTTACAACCGCTCAGCAGCTCCCGGAGCTTTGGGCGCGCGGGACCCCTGGGATCGTGGTCAGGTGTAAAATTGTTTTTATATTTTATAATTAGCTACAGGGGTCATCTGCAGGCTACAGGGGGCATCTACAGGCTACAGGGGGGCATCTACAGGGGGCATCTACAGGCTACAGGGGGCATCTACAGGAGGACATCTACAGTCTACAGGGGGCATCTAAAGGGGGGGCATCTACTGGCTACAGGGGGCATCTACAGGCTACAGGGGGCATCTACAGGCTACAGGGGGCATCTGCAGGCTACAGGGGGCATCTACAGGCTACAGGGGGCATCTGCAGGGGAACATCTACAGGCTACAGGGGGCATCTACAGGGGGGCGTCTACAGGCTACAGGGGGACATCTACAGGGGAGGGGAATCTACAGGCTACAGGGGGCATCTACTGCCTACAGGGGGGGGCATCTACTGAGGGTCATCTACAGGCTACGGGGATTACAGGGGGCATCTACTGAGGGTCATCTACAGGCTACAGGGGGCATCTACTGGCTACAGAGCTATCTAGTGCTGATAAAGTGAGGAGTCTATGATGTTTGTTTTGTAAATTCTACAGTGAAGAGTCGAGGCCGGGAAATGACGTCATGGCGTCTGGGACAGATGGAGAAGAAGAGAAAGAGAACAACTCTTCAGAGACGTCGCCTGTAAGTGCCTGGATGTAACTTTACTGTAATCGATTATATGTCTGCAGAGCCTGTGTACACTGCTATCCAACACTGTATGGTCACTGTATGCCGGTAATATTAGTTGTAGTATAATGGGTTTGCATTTTTGTAATGGTCAGTTTGTATTATTCAGTCACTATGTGCTAGTGATATGTGGTCATAGTGTGGTAGTATTATTCGGTTCCTGTGTGCTGGTGATATGTGGTCTTAGTAGGGCATTGGTACTATTAGCCTGGGATTCTGGTTGGTGTAGCAGTGTTATTTGGTAACTGTATGACTATTATTTAGTAGTTTATACATAGCACATTGTGGAAAAGCTTGTTGTATATTTTAGATTTGGTTGATGGTGATGCAATGTGTTTCATTGTGGCGCTTTATGTTACGTGTTGGGGCAAAATGTCATCACCTCGCCCTGAGTGCAATTTAGCCTAGGAACGGCCCTGACTGACAGGAGTGCTGGGGGGCCCAGTAGCTAGGGCAGCGTGGAAATGGCAGCAGCCACAAGCAGTGTTTCTGGAAATCTTAGAAAACTCCTTTAGAGGTCTGTTTGGGATCTGTATTCATTTAGAGGTCTGGTCCATATTCAACTATAGGTTTGGTCTGGGGTCTCTATTTAATTAGAGTTCTGCATCTGCCTTCATTTAGAGGTCTGGTCTGGGGTCTGCATTTCATTAGAGGTCTGGTCTGGGATCTGCATTCATTTAGAGGTCTGGTCTAGGGTCTGCAATCATTTAGAGGTCTGGTCTGGGGTCTGCTTTCATTTAGAGGTCTGGTCTGGGGTCTGCATTTCATTAGAGGTCTGGGGTCTGCTTTCATTTAGACGTCTGGTCTGGGGTCTGCAATCATTTAGAGGTCTGGTCTGGGGTCTGCATTCATTTAGAGGTCTGGGGTCTGCAATCATTTAGAGGTCTGGTCTGGGGTCTGCAATCATTTAGAGGTCAGGTCTGGCGTCTGCTTTTATTTAGAAGTCTGGGGTCTGCCTTCATTTAGAGGTCGGGTCTGGGGTCTGCATTCATTTAGAGGTCTGGTCTGGGATCTGCATTCATTTAGAGGTTGGGTCTGGGGTCTGCATTCATTTAGGGGTCTGGTCTGGGGTCTGCATTCATTTAGAGGTCTGGTCTGGGGTCTGCATTCATTTCGAGGTCTGGTCTGGGGTCTGCATTCATTTAGAGGTTTGGTCTGGGGTCTGCAATCATTTAGGGGTCTGGTCTGGGGTCTGCATTCATTTAGAGGTCTGGTCTGGGGTCTGCATTCATTTCGAGGTCTGGTTGGGGTCTGCATTCATTTCGAGGTCTGGTCGATATTCATCTATAGGTCTGGTCTGGGGTCTGCATTCATTTAGAGGTCTGGTCTGGGATCTGCATTCATTGAGAGGTCTGGTCTGGGATCTGCATTTATTTAGAGGTCTGCATTCATTTAGAGGTCTGCATTCATTTAGAGGTCTGGTCTGGGGTCTGCATTCATTTAGAGATCTGGGGTCTGCATTCATCTAGAGGTCTGGGTTCTGCATTCATCTAAAAGTCTGGTCTGGGGGTCTGCATTCATTTAGAGGTCTGTTTGGGGTCTGCATTCATTGAGAGGTCTGGTCCATATTCATCTATAGGTCTGGTCTAGGGTCTGCATTCATTGAGAGGTCTGGTCTGGGATCTGCATTCATTTAGAGGTCTGGTCTGGGGACTGCATTCACTTAGAGGTCTGGTCTGGGGTCTGCATTCATTTAGAGGTCTGGGGTCTGCATTTATTTAGAGGTCTGTTCTGGGGTCTACATTCATTTAGAGGTCTGGTCTGGGGTCTGCATTCATTTAGAGGTCTGGTCTGGGGTCTGCATTCATTTAGAGGTCTGGGGTCTACATTCATCTTGAGGTCTGGTCTGGGGTCTGCATTCATTTAGAGATCTGGTCTGGGGTCTGCATTCATCTAGAGGTCTGGGGTCTGCATTCATCTAGAAGTCTGGGGTCTGCATTCATCTAGAAGTCTGGGGTCTGCATTCATTTAGAGGTCTGGTCTGGGGTCTGCATTCATTTAGAGGTCTGGTCTGGGGTCTGCATTCATTTAGAGATCTGGGGTCTGCATTCATTTAGAGGTCTGGTCTGGGGTCTGCATTCACTTAGAGGTCTGGTCTGGGGTCTGCAATCATTTAGAGGTCTGGTCTGGGGTCTGCTTTCATTTAGAGGTCGGGGGTCTGCCTTCATTTAGATGTTGGTTCTGGGGTCTGCATTCATTTAGAGGTCTGGTCTGGGGTCTGCATTCATTTGGAGGTCTGGCCTGGGATCTGCATTCATTGAGAGGTCTGGTCTGGGGTCTGCATTTATTTAGAGGTCTGGTCTGGGGTCTGCAATCATTTAGAGGTCTGGTCTGGGGTCTGCATTCATTTGGAGGTCTGGTCTGGGATCTGCATTCATTGAGAGGTCTGGTCTGGGGTCTGCATTTATTTAGAGGTCTGGTCTGGGGTCTACATTCGTTTAGAGATCTGGTCTGGGGTCTGCATTCATCTAGAGGTCTGGGGTCTGCATTCATCTAGAGGTCTGGAGTCTGCATTCATCTAGAAGTCTGGGGTCTGCATTCATCTAGAAGTCTGGTCTGGGGTCTGCATTCATTTAGAGGTCTGGTCCATTTTCATCTATAGGTCTGGTCTAGGCTGTTCATTAAGGTCTGGTCTGGATCCATTTTATTAAAAGGTCTGGTCTGGGTCTGCATTCACTTTAGAGGCCTGGTCTGGGGTCTACCGTCATTTAGGGTTATGGTCAGGGGTCTGCATTCGTTGAGTGGTCTGGGGTCTACATTCATTTAGAGGTCTGGTCTGGGGTCTACATTCATTTAGAGGTCTGGTCTGGGGTCTACATTCATTTAGAGGTCTGGTCTGGGGTCTGCATGCATTTAGAGATCTGGGGTCTGCATTCATTTAGAAGTCTGGTCTGCTTTCATTTAGAGGTCTGGGGTCTGCCTTCATTTAGATGTTGGTTCTGCCTTCATTTAGAGGTCTGGTCTGCTTTCATTTAGAGGTCTGGTCTGCTTTCATTTAGAGGTCTGGGGTCTGCAATCATTTAGAGGTCTGGTCTGGGGTCTGCAATCATTTAGAGGTCTGGTCTGGGGTCTGCAATCATTTAGAGGTCTGGTCTGCTTTCATTTAGAGGTCTGGGGTCTGCCTTCATTTAGATGTTGGTTCTGCCTTCATTTAGAGGTCTGGTCTGCTTTCATTTAGAGGTCTGGTCTGCTTTCATTTAGAGGTCTGGGGTCTGCCTTCATTTAGATGTTGGTTCTGGGGTCTGCATTCATTTAGAGGTCTGGTCTGGGGTCTGCATTCATTTAGAGGTCTGGTCTGGGGTCTGCATTCATTTAGAGGTATGGTCTGGGGTCTGCATTCATTTAGAGGTCTGGTCTGGGGTCTGCATTCATTGGAGGTCTGGTCTGGGATCTGCATTCATTGAGAGGTCTGGTATGGGATCTGCATTCATCTAGAGGTCTGGTCTGGGGTCTGCATTCATCTAGAAGTCTGGTCTGGGGTCTGCATTCATTTAGAGATCTGGGGTCTGCATTCATTTAGAGGTCTGATCTGGTATCTGCTTTCATTTAGAGGTCTGGTCTGGGGTCTGCAATCATTTAGAGGTTTGGGGTCTGCTTTTATTTAGAGGTCTGCGGTCTGCATTCATTTAGAGGTTTGGTCTGGGATCTGCATTCATTTAGAGGTCTGGTCTGGGGTCTGCATTCATTTAGAGGTCTGGTCTGGGGTCTGCATTCATTTAGAGGTCTGGTCTGGGGTCTGCATTCATTTAGAGGTCTGGTCTGGGGTCTGCATTCATTTAGAGGTCTGGTCTGGGGTCTGCATTCACTTAGAGGTCTGGTCTGGGATCTGCATTTATTTAGAGGTCTGCATTCATTTAGAGGTCGGGTCTGGGGTCTGCATTCATTTAGATGTCGGTTCTGGGGTCTGCATTCATTTAGAGGTCTGGTCTGGGGTCTGCATTCATTTAGAGGTCTGGTCTGGGGTCTGCATTCATTTAGAGGTTGGGTCTATGGTCTGCAATCATTTAGAGGTCTGGTCTGGGGTCTGCTTTCATTTAGAGGTCGGTTCTGGGGACTGCATTCATTTAGAGGTCTGGTCTGGGGTCTGCATTCATTTAGAGGTTGGGTCTGGGGTCTGCATTCATTTAGAGGTCGGTTCTGGGAACTGCATTTATTTAGAGGTCTGGAGTCTGCATTTATTTAGAGGTCGGGTCTGGTATCTGCTTTCATTTAGAGGTCTGGGGTCTGCTTTCACTTAGAGGTTTTCATTCATTTAGAGGTCTGGTCTGGGGTCTGCTTTCATTTAGAGGTCGGTTCTGGGGACTGCATTCATTTAGAGGTCTGGGGTCTGCATTCATTTAGAGGTCGGTTCTGGGGTCTGCATTCATTTAGAGGTTGGGTCTGGGCTCTGCATTAATTTAGAGGTTGGGTCTGGGGTCTGCATTTATTTAGAGGTTGGTTCTGGGGACTGCATTTATTTAGAGGTCGGGTCTGGTATCGGCTTTCATTTGCATTGTAATCTGGAGTTTTAAATTATTAAGGGGTTTTGGTCTGGGGTCTGCATTGATTGAGAGATTTGAACTTATTTAGGGCTCTGGTTTGAGTCAATCAATTTAGTGTTCTGGTCTGACATTTGAATTAATTCTGGTGTCTGGAATTAGTGGCTTGAATTTAGGCGCCTGACCTGATGTCTGCAGAAATTTAGGGGTCTGTTCGAGGGTCTGCACTCATTTAGTAGGGGCTTGAATTCATTGTGGAGTCTGGTCTAAGGTTGAAATTATTTTCGAAGGATTATAAAGGATCTGTCACTTCTTCTGACACGTCTGTTTTTGAAAATACTTTTCCCTGTATCTTGAGCCTCGTAGACAACTGGTTGGTACCATCTCACTTGACAATAAGATTTGTCTTACACAGTCTTGCACTGTCAGTGATGATTGGACACCATCAGTAGGGACACAGCCCTTTACCAGGGAGAATAGTAACACCCAGTTATCATTGCATTTATACAAGCTGAATTAAACCTGCTTCACAGGAAGGTGGTGGTCACTACAGACTCATCATGGGGGGTGTGGAGGGTGCTCCCAGGTTTGGGGAACTCCCAGGGCCCATGTTCTACTTAATACACCACAGGACTCCAGCAGCTGGACCCCCGGTTATTAGCTCACAGCTGTTGGTGCTGCCTTCCAGAAATATCCTCCAGTGGTCTATACTTGGATCATACCTGTCTTAATAGAATTATGGGCCCCTGGGCAGAGCACTACAATGGGCCCTGCCCACATACATGACGTCACGCTTGACTCTGCCGCGATTCCCCCCCACCCCCAAGGACAACCATAGTATCATGTCACTTATGTGTGGCACTGGCAGCCGACAAGACTATTTGGCATGGCAGGGAGTCTTTGGCTCCCTTCCCCACCAGGGGTTTTAACTGTTTGCACAAAAATGCATAAATAAGCAAAGCCAACTAAGGAGTCCAGGGTATGTTTCTTATATTCCTGGGACATACATACACCACTTGGGGCCCCTATATTTGAGGGGCCCCCGGGCAACTGCCTAGTGTGCCCAATGGAAAAGATGGCCCTGCCTTGGGTCATCAGTGTGTGATTGGTGGTGGTCCTGCTGCTCTTGCTGGAATGCTGTGGACCTTTCAGTGTTGACACCATGGGCGACCTGTATGTACAGGGCTGCGCCAGAAGTCTGGTCTCTTTTCAGCCTGAGAACTGGCGTAGCCCTGGTGGCTCTATTTGTAACCAGGCCCACTCCAGTATTAGGCGCATTACAGAGCGTCCACGGCACTTTGAGATCGGGGGGGCGTGCTGGAGGCGTTGCACTACAACCGTATGATTCTATACATTTATAGCTTCAGTACAGCAAATCCAGGTGCATTACTGCTGGAACAGGTAGAGCACTTTAAAAGTGGTTTACCTGAGCCAGAAGTGTCACTTAGTAGCTAGAAAGCGCTAAATCTATGCCCCGCAGTAGAACAGGTTCATAGATTCAGGCGCATTCTTCGCTACTAATGCGTGCAAAAAAATGGCGCTTGGGAGCCATAAATCATACATGACGCCCCATGAGTGCATCCCTACATGTGGCTGTGGCTAATACTGCAGCTAAGCCTCCTTTAGGTAGGGCCACATCTACATCTGTCTTGGAGACCCCAGAACTGATCTAACAACCTAAGAAAAAGCCATCAATTCTTATTCCTGTAAAACCTTCTAAGATTTTAAGTTTGTAGCGATACAAAACTTTGCAGAGATTCTCTCATATGGTGCAAATACAAATCACTGTATAAATGAAAAATGATGATCCTTTCAAATATACTTTGTGTCACCTTTTTCAAGCCCTGTGCTTGCTGTCAGTGATTGAGAACACCTGCTTACATTCATAGACATTAAAGGAGTTGTCTCATTACGAGCTTTCAGCCTGTCAGTGTCCCTGGTAAGTTGAACTGAGGGGCGTGCTTCTTGGTCTGTCTGTTCTGCTCCCTCTCCCCCCTCCCATCAGCACACAGGCAGCTACGTAACTTCTATACAGGGTGGGAGGGGGTTTGCTCTCAGAGTTCACCCTGTGTGTGCCTGCCTAGGTCTGTTGCAGGAGAGGGCTGATCTAGGAGTGTAGAGAGGAATATGAAGCTGTGTGCTAATAGAGCAGAGGGGATGCATGTGTTCCTATATCCCCTGCTTAGCTTACAAGTCTCCACATCTCCAGCAACAACAAGGGCAGTGTTACTATACTCAGGATGTCTCACTAATACAGGAGAACATAAAGTATTCACATGCCCCCTGATCTGTATAGTATTAGTATAGTCACAGTTCCAAAGACATATCATGATTATAGTAACAGACAGGGTCACTGCTGTCACATCTATCTGTGTAGAGAGCAGGAGGAAGCAGGCACACACAGGGTTAATCCAGGACACAGACGCCAGAGTCCTCCTCCCCCTCCAGAAGCATTCTGTGCGGGAGGGGCTCTCTGCTCTGACCTGTCTTCAAAGGTGATGAGTCATTCAGACCTGACAGCCAGTAAGATAAGGATCAACAGGTCTGCTGCTATAGAGATTTGAGAAGCTGATGTAGTAATACTAACAGGGCTAGCTCAAAATCAGTAGGACATTTGTAATGAACATATATTGCAAAGCTGCTTGTTTTTTAAAGATCTTTAAATTAAAACCCAATCATTGTAGCGAGACAACCCCTTTAAGGGTGACATGTATGATTTAGGCGCATAGAGGCCAGTTCTAAATAGCTTTAAAGGGAATGTGTCATCAAAAAATGACTTATTGTTTAACTCACATTTTTTTGTTAAACACTTTTTTTTTTTTTTAGGAATTTTTGGTTATATTTTTTAAATTTTTCATCACACTTTCAATATTTTTTAATAATTCTTAGGTCCTGCAGTTCTCACTTTGGCCACTAGGCCTAATAATTGTCTGACAAATTCCTGTTCTGTAGAGAAAGATTCTCCGTAGTCTGCTCATGATCAGTACAAGCGGGGTCAAAATGAAAGGAGACACCAGTGTGAATACATAACACAGGATCCACCAGTCACAAGAGAAGATGTCACAGTTCACCCTTTCACCTCCCTGCACACTGACTTCTTCCCAGGTCACAGAGCATGACTAGAAAACTCTCCTATAGAAGTCAATGGGACAGAATCAGTCTTAAGGCTCCTATGTGCATGAAACTGCTGTAAAGTATCTCTCTGACTGCTGTTAAAGCAGTGCAAGCAAGAATGTCTTCCCCATATAGACAACTGAATTGAGAAATCTACAATCAGGAAATAAAAATGGCGAAGAAGAAAAGAATATGGATCAGGGTCTTGATTAAATAAGCAAAAAAAATAAAAAATTGGCGACATATTCCCTTTAAAGCAGTGTAGAATGCGCCTGAATGCATGAAGCTGTTCTACTGAGGGTCATAGATTTGGTTCCTTCTAGCTCTACTACGTCAACTCAGGCTCAGGTAAACCCCCTGGAACCTGGTCTGGCTGTTCCAGCAGTAATGCGCCCAATTTTACCGTCCTCCAGTCATAATTGTGTAGACTCATACGGGTGAGGCCCCCGGAACGTCCCGACATCTTGGGCCCATTAATGCGCCTAATTTTGGAGTGCCCCTGCTCATACATCTAGAGAACAGAGCCGAAACAGTCTTTGGGCTGAAAGGAAACCAGAATACTGGCGCAGCCCCGCACTTACATACCGCCCTAAGTGTGTACATCAGACCTGCACAATATTGTTCGGCATGGTCCCTGGACCACTTGGTAATGACCCCAAAATGGGTGGTACTGCTCATTTGGAGGGAGGGCACAGGGTTTACATAGGCCACGTCCCTTTGTGGGCTGCCAGAAATTCTTTGGCGGGCTGCGTGCAATATTCTCAGTGTGCATTACACACTGATACATTGTAGCAAACCACCAGCGGGCCCACTTCTCCGTTCAGAAACGAGACTTTCGGGGGCCTGTTCTGGATATAGGTGTGAGTCTCAAAGGTGACTATTGATGGCATAGCCTATGAATGTCTGTGATGGGAACACCCTTTTAAGGGCTTAAAGGGGTTTTCTCACTACAAAGATTAGCTTTCAATCTGTTGAGAATGGTAACTTAAGACGTTTTCTAAATATATGGCTGTGGTGAGGCGATAACAGAAAGTGTATCTGCTCTGAGTGCACACAGGTTCCTCTGGTTACCAACCTGCTCTCCCCTTCTCTCTCTACTCTGAGTGCACACAGGTTTCTCTGGTTACCGTCCTGCTCTCCCCTTCTCTCTCTGCTCTGAGTGCACACAGGTTTTCCTAGGTTACCGTCCTGCTCTCCCCTTCTCTCTCTGCTCTGAGTGCACACAGGTTTCTCTGGTTACCGTCCTGCTCTCCCCTTCTCTCTCTGCTCTGAGTGCACACAGGTTTCTCTGGTTACCGTCCTGCTCTCCCCTTCTCTCTCTGCTCTGAGTGCACACAGGTTTCTCTGGTTACCGTCCTGCTCTCTCCTTCTCTCTCTGCTCTGAGTGCACACAGGTTTCTCTGGTTACCGTCCTGCTCTCCCCTTCTCTCTCTGCTTTATTATCTGAAAGAAGGGAGTGATGTCATCACAATTCGGCTGCTTGAGAACAGAGTGTGTTATCTCTAACAAACAAAGGAGACTAATTACTTGTTTACTTTGAGCTCTGCAGCTCCCTGCTCTATAGATAGGACCTCCTACTCTCATGTCAGTGCAATTAGAAGAGCTGGGAATACGGAGCTGATACACTAATCAGTGCTATAGAACTACCCACAGATGGCCAGGAAGAGACAGGATGCATAAATCTAAACTGTCTTGTGGCTCTGTGAAACAGCGTGGTGAGACAACCACTTAAAGGGGTTTTGCCACAATCTCATTTCATACCTCCTGCATCCAGCCATTCACCTCTGTGTGCTCAGAAGGGGGCGTGTGTGATTTGTTTGGTTTGCATATCATGTGACCCTGCAGGAGGACATCACCAGGCCTTTCCTCTCTGTAGTCAAAGAAAGGTCTGCTTATGTAAAGCATTGTGAGTAGCTGAGAGGTAGAGCTTTTGCCTCCAGGCACAAGTGTCCTCGGTTCAAATCCTGCAGGAACCAAACCTGTGGATTTTTTTTCTCTTTATCAATGCACAGACCTGATTGAGGTTTCTTTTTTATTTATTTGCACTGTTTGACTAATTACTAAGGAGTACAGAGGACGGGAGTAGAATGACAGCACCTGGGGTTTGAACACTCAGTAGCTGCCTGAGAGGAGAGGTGATGTCTGAGCATGTGCGACCAGGACTGAGAAGCTCTCAGCCCTGGTCGTATCCCCTGGAGACGAGCTGTAAACAATGGATCACTAAAGGAGCAGCTAAAACAAAAAACGGTGCAGAATTTTTAATATTGATGAATGGTGAAAATGTTTGTTATTTCATTTGCAAGCTTCCCACGTCAATTTTACTTCATGGCAAAACCCCTTTAAAGATAAGTGGTGAAGGTGTTGTGGGTGGGAACAAAAAGTGTTATATGTGTGATCCATTTTAATGTATTAGTTAGTATAACGCCACGTATGCCTTTGCACACGGCACAGAAAAGCTGCCTGTATAACTCTTTTCTCTAATGTGTTTCTAAAATGGCCGCTACATATTATGCTTGTAGAGATAACTGCTGTATAATCCAAGATGGAGCCTGTTTTCGGGACTACACCCAAGGTTTGGACATTCCTGAGCTAAAGGGAATATGTCCCAAATAAGGATGTAACCAATCACAGACCAACAGCTATGCCCAAGTGATGCTTTCTTATCTCACTAACACAAAGGAGTAAAAAACCTGCCATTGCTGATAATAAAGACAGAAAGTGTATTCAGACCAGCAAAGCGTGGTGTGATCTCTTTCTTGATGCACCTTAATTTTCCTAGGATCATTTGGAGACCCCACTAGGAGGTAGAGCCCCTTTGAGGTTCCATCTATTTCAACAGCACATGGCATAAAGTTTCTCTCAACTCCAGCAAACTTGCATCCATGACTCTAGAAACTTTTCTGAAAAAAACTGAGGAATTCAAGGCACAATCCATGTGAGGTGTGCGGCGGCCCCTGAGCCCTGCGTGGCTTCGTGTGTCGAGTGCAACCTGCAGGGAAAATGACTCCGTACACAGCGCGGTGCTTGCGCACTTAAGATGAAACTTTCTGCATCTGCCTCCTGGTAAATGCACACTAACGCGCAGTCACTGCCACTTAGGCCCATAGACTGCAGATCCTTCACCCCTGTGAATGGGAAGCGGGCGCGTAAGTGCTTTCTGCTAATCTGCTGTAAATCCCGCGCTCCGTTCCCAGCGCACAGCCGGCTTTTCACACATAATTATGTGAAATAACAGGGTACGTCGACCTCATTACCTCCAGCGGGGAAAGCAGACTCACCAGATCCTATCTGCATACAGCGCCCAGATACATTGTTTGGTTTTCTATGATTTATGGCGTAAAACCTGACATTCTGAACGATATACTTGTTGCTTTGTGACACAGACAAACGTTATTATCTAGAGAGGGTTTGTTACCGTCACAGTGGGCTCTTACTCGGCCCCTGGGGGCCACCTTCTCGTTTCTGGCACAAAAACTCAGAGGGGGCTTTTGTTGAAGGCCTCAAACCCCATTATAAAAAGGGGCACATTGCCTTGCCACAAAGCAAAGGGGACCCTGCTGCCCTTTGCTTCAACCAGCACAGTCCCCCAAACCCCCGGGCATTATTGTACACTTTTTTAAGAAAAACTTTCCTAACTAATTTGAAGTCTTAAAGGGGTTGTCTCACTACAGGGTTTAGCTTTTTTTGTTAAAGACTTGCAAAAAAAGTCACTTTGCAATATGTGTCCATTAACAGGTCCCCCCTATTCCAGATACCCCTCTTGATGGGCGAAACCCAGCTCCTATTTGCTATAGCTACGAACTGTTTGATCTCTCCTGATGGTGTCAGCTCGGGTTGCTATAGTAAAACCTGTTAAATCTCTCCTGATAGGCTGTCACTTGGTTGTTATAGCTACAGATTGTAATCCTCCTGTGGATGCCAGCATGGTTTTTATAGTACAGACTTGTTTATTCTCCGATGGGTGCCAGTGCGGTCGCTATACTAATACCTGTTCAATCTCCCCCTAATAGGCTGCCACACGGTTGCTATGCTACAGACCTGTTTGATCTCCCCTAAACCCTGCCGGGGTTGTATAGCACGACCTTTTAAATCTCTCCTAAATGGGACCCCACACGGGTTTGTATACCAGACCTGTTCAATTCCTGAAAAGGGTCAGCTCGGGGTTTTATACTACAGCTTGTTAGATTCCCCTGATGGAGCCAGCAGGGTTTTTATAGCTACAGATTTTTTTGTCTTCCCCTGATGGCTGCCAGGTGGTCGCTATAGCTACATACCTGTTTCAATTTTCCTGATGGCTGCCAGCAGGGGGTTGCTATAGTACAACCTTTTGAATCCCTATGGCTCCCAGCACGGGTTGCTATAGCTACAGACCCGTTTGATTATCATAGACTGTCACCGGGTTTGCTATAGCTACAGACCTGTTTGATCTTCCTGATAGGCTGCCACACAGGTTGTAAAGCACCCCTTTTGTTATCCTGAAGGCTGCACACTGGTTTTTATGCTAAAACTTGTTTGTTTATCCTGATAGGCTTCAGCATGGTTCATAGTACAGACCGGGCTTCACGAGCCTAGGGGAACCAAATAAACACGCCCCTAATTAAAATGAAACCAAAAAAAGGGGACTGGGGGAAAGATAATCAATGTAGTGAGACAACCCCCTTTGAAAAAGTTTTCTCACTACCATGTGGGGACAGGAAATTTTGAAGACTTTTTTAAATACATTGTCTTTTGATTTACTTTATTATGAGAGAAGAAAAAAAAGGGTTCTAGGGTTACCTACCAGAAGCTGCTATCTGATTAAGCAGGGATAAATTTCACCAGGGTATGGAACCCGCCAAGAGACTAATTATCTCTAACAAGATTAGCTTTTGTTTTACAGATAAGCAAGTGTTTTCTCTGCTCAAGGAGCTTGTAGCTTTGTTTACTGAAGATCAGCTCTCCTGCGCTCTGTAATGTCTCACCCAGTTAGGGGGAGTTCACACAACGTATTTAGAGGGTGCACTGCTTAGAGGAGTAAACTGGTTTCCCTTTGCATTTTTTTTTTCCCACATAATTAGTTTTAACATTAGGCAATGGGAAATAAAATATTAATAAATACATTGCTGTTCATTTTGCTATCCTTTTAGAGTTAGACAGTTTTCCTGTTTTCATACATAAGCTTCCCCGGTTACCGTACCTCTCTGGCGTGCCTAGCGTGGCCAAATGGGGGTTCACCCTTGCTGTGTCTTATCAGCACAGAAGCTTGTTTATGTTTCTTATTGGCAAATTTTAACCCTTTAGAGTTTCTGCCCTACTGTTAAAACCCCTCCATCACCAATATCTTTCTAACAGACTTAGATAGGGAAAATAAAAGTTGAATGCCTCACTAGAAGCCCCACAGCCTGAACAGGGAAGGGGGGCCCAAAGCTAGACCCACCCACAGCCTGAACAGGGAAGTGGGAGCTGAAGCTGTAGAACCACCCACGCCCCGAATAGGAAGTGGGAACCTGAAGCTTTAGACCACCCACAGCCTGAACAGGAAGTGGGAGCCTGAAGCTTTAGAACCGCCCACAGCCTGAACAGGAAGTATGAGCCTGAAGCGGGCTGTGAGGAGGAGGCTGAGTGAAACAACCAGATGAGAAAACCCCTTTAGCCTCTTAATGATCGTCCACTTTCTTTTGACGGCGGGCGGGTGTTTATCTCTCTGTAGCTGTGATGCAAAGACCATTCCTGTGATACAGACAGGGACCGGAGGAAGCCCACCGTGTAACCCTTTGATTAATGAAAGAGGATTCACCTGCTCCACTGGGTCACCGGGATTCCCAGTGCCCGATGGAACCTGGGGATTGTCTATTATACAGTCAGCTCTGGGGACCTGGAGTAAGCCCCAGGGCTCCCGCGTCAAGTAAGCCTTGCTGGCAGGACACTGGCCAGATGTATGAAACGTGCTGCGCCAGTTTTCTGGTGCGTTGTAAGACAAAAATAATGTCATAGGCCAAGTGAGTCATATGCTTAAAAGATTTGCACCAAAAAGAATGCGTCCGTCTGACAAGAGCGACACTTTTGTCTGCTCCACTTTTCAGTACGATAAGACATTTATGCAGCTCTGATGCCAAAAAGTGTAAGACGGCCTGTGTCATACTGACATACAGGGAGACCTATATGATTTTTGGCATATAGACGCCAATTTTCATGTGCATTATAATAGTGTAGAATGCACCTGAATTTATGAACCCGCTCATAAATCAGGTGCATTCTAGCGCTAAGACGACACTTCTGGCTCAGGTAAACCACTTTGAAAGTGCTCTACCTGTTCCGGCAGTAATGCGCCTGGATTTGCCACAGTGAGCCTATAAATATGTAGTTTCATACAGTTGTGTCGCACACCGCCTATCCATCACTGCTCCTCCTGAAATCAGGGCGCATTACGACGTGCCTCGGGCGCTCTTGTATTTCGCCTGACACTGGAGGCGTTACAGGCGATGGAAAAAGTATAGTGAATAGGCCTGCGCCAGTTGGTTCAGCTGACAAGATGCCATAACTTCTGGTGCAGCGCCCGTTCATATATGTCGCTAATAAGTGGTCATACTGCCAACATAGGGTGACATGTATGCATCGGGGGACTTTGCCCTGTTTTTTCTGCGTATCCTAGCGGCTACCGATCCGAATCCCCTATCGGACGCATGGGATGCGAGTGTTAGGCTCAGGGCCATTTGACCACTTTCGCTGCGCCTAACATGAAGGGGCGGGCTAATGGTAACGTGTGGGCGTTCTGGGCTGGACGCCGACGCGTTCTGTAAACTCCGAGGCATTGTACGATCACAAGGTTCGGCAAGTGCGAGGCGCAATGCAGCAGCTCTGCAGCTCCGAGCAGGCAGACCTGGTTTGATTTGGTCTAAATGCGCCGGCGGAGGCAAGTGAAGCAGGATCGAACATGCGAGAAACATAGAAGATCTTAAAAGAAATCTCGCGCTCCGCTCCTGTGCAGCAGTAGTAATAATTCCAAAAAAATCACCTTATACAGGCGGTAAAACAGTGTCAGAAAAAGAGCTCAAACGTTCTAAAAAAAACATTTCAAAAAATCACTTCCAAAAATCGTAGAACGGCGCAATAATCAGGAATTAGGAATATGGGAAATTGCCGGGAAAATCATAATTCAAATTCTGTAAAGCTATTCATCATTGAGTCGTCAGAAACCATCCAATCAGAAAACAGCGAACAGTGACCCAGTATAACTATGGAAATTATTGACCAAGTCAAAATTCAAATCGGCGGTACAGTCATAATACATAAAAATGTATGTAAAAGAGCTGATGGTTGAGCTAGCAGGGGTGCTTGGCTATCCATTCAAATGCAGAGCGCGGAGGCTACTTTCTCCATTTGGTAGTTTTATGGCCAATCGGGCAATGAAATCTCGGCTCTCAGCTCCGTGCGGCTGGAGTATGAATAAAAAAAAATCATTTTCTTATTAGGTGTAAAATATAGTCTGAAAAAGAAGCTGAGAACCTTCTATAAACATAAATTCTATCAAATACCCCCCCAAACAACTGCGTTTGAAATCCCAGTAGACCGTGTACGCTACATCGGGGAATTGAACTATATAGATAATTGCCAGGCATATAGGTAATTCAAATTCTGTAAGCTCATCTCATTGTCGGCATAAACCAGCCAATCAGAAATAGAGCGACAGTGGACCCATATACACCATGGAGAATTATTGACCAATCACATAAAAGGCGGGACATGTTCAAAAATACAGTAAAAATGCATGAAAATACTGATTGAGTTTGAGCCAGGCGGCAGGATATAATCCACCAATCATATGTAGTGCGTCAGTTTGAGTGGAGAAGAAGGGCGCAGATAGAAGGAGCGTCCCTAAAGTTTATTACTGTTTAGGAAAATATTCCTAGTAGCTGTGATGGTTGGGGGGAAAAGAGGGGCTCAGTCCAGCTTAGCAAATCAAAGCGCGAGCTACTTATCTCATAGAGTTCTGTATGGGGTAATAGGCATGCAGAGCGAGCTCTGTTTTGTTTATGGCTAAGTTAAAAGAGGCGCGGTTATTTGGACCAATGGAAGAGCCGAAGCGACGCTCCGGATGGGTTTTCTAATGGCAATCTGAAATAAACTGTACTAGTGGCAGAAATCAAATGATAAGACACATTAAGTTGTAACCAATTGTATATAAAATGAAACAATAATATGGGGGTACACGAAAATAAACAAATAAAAAAATGAATTCATTGAATTTGAATTACTGAATTTCCGGCAATCATCTATAGAGGCCATTTCCGTTGGTAGCCCGTGACGGCGACAAAACGCGTGTTCTCTCTCTCTATATATATACTCATATCTATCATCTCATACTGATTGAGTTTTATGTTTATAGGAAGTTCAGCTCTTCTTTCAATCTAATAATTCTACACCTAAATAAAAAATGTATTTTTTTAATCATATCTCCCATTCCAGCACGTGTCGGCTGAGAGCCGAGATTTCATTGCCCGATTCTTCGTCCATTGAACTACAAGGGAAAGAAGCAGCTCGCTCTCTTGATTGGGCGCGATAGCCACCACCCAAGCTAGCTACCAATCATGCTCTTTTCTGCATTTTACTTATTTTGAACTGTCCCGCCTTGATTCTGAATTGGTCAATACTCTTCCATAGGTTATAAAGGCACTGTGCTCTATTCTGATTTGCTGGTTTATGCCTACCAATGAGAAGAGCTTACAGAGAATGTTGAATAACGTAATTTCCTGGCGAATTTTCGAAGATCCCAATTCCTGATGGTTGCCCGTTTCTTTGATTTTTGGAAAGTGATTTTATTTATGTATTTTTTTAAGGTTGAGCTCTTTTTCTGATAATGTTTTACACCTAATATAGTCCGATTTTTTATGATTCATACTTCCATGCCGCACGGACATGGTTTAAATGATTTTTCCGCTACATTTCCAGCCTGTACCCTCGATTCTGATACATGTTCGCGCAGTCCCTCTCTGCTCTTCTAATTCCGCACTGCGCCACCACCCAGTCGCCGAGTACGCGGTGAACTTAACCGCATATATGATCACACCTCGGGTGTCCGACCATACAAGAGGTGCATCTTTCACGGTTCATATATGCTCTCGTTAAACTTGCGCTCCAACGTGGCGAGCTTCATACATGTCGCCCATAGTTCGACATGTCAGAAAAGAGGTGCTGCCACTCCAGTTTTAAGGCGCAATAAGGGCAACATGTATGAACGGGGCTGCACCAGATATCTGGCGTCTTTTCAGCCCAATATCAGGCGCAGCTCCGTTCATGCATTTTAAAATCTCCCGTACGCCATTATCGGGCGCATTACATAGCGTGGAGGCGGCCTACCTCATACAACTCATAGTGAAGCTACATATTTATAGCTTCGCTACGGCAGCTCTAGGCACATTGCAGCTGGAACAGGTAGAGCACTTTCAAAGTTGTATATCTGAGCCAGAAATGTCGCCCGAGCGCTGGAATGTGCCTGATTTATGACCCACTGTAGACCAGGTTCATAAATCAGGCGCATTCTATGCCTGTATAATATGCGCATGAAATTTTAGTAGTGTACACTCGTATGTTTGTGAACTAACAATTCCTCAGACCATACCATCTGAAAATCTGCTGTACTTATATTGTGCATTTTGAATGGTAATTTTGTGTGTACTACCATCCGTTCAGCCATCCCTCTGAATATCTGCTTAAATTATATTGCGTGCATTTGAAATTGGTATGTGTGTGAACTACAATCCTCAGTCCATCCATCTACAAATATCTGCTGTAATGATATGTGTGCATTTGAATTGGTATGTGTGTGAACTAAAATCACCCCACCCTCATCATCCCTCAAAAAAATAGCTGCTAGGATTATATGTGCATTTGAATGTATGTGTGTGAACAAATCCTCATCCTCCCTCTGGAATATCTGCTGTATTATATGTGCATTTGAATTATTTATGGTTGAACAGACAGCATCCCAGTCTGTGTTACACTAATGACCCTATTGTTTATTCAGCCATTGAATCCCAAATCTTACATAGAAGTCTGTTTCATGGAGAGGGACCATGTTGTTTACTCCACCCATTTACAACACCTGAGTTCACAGATGATAGGAATGACCAGCTCAGAGCACACTATAATTTGTTAGCTGAGGGTCAATCTGACCTCTGGGTCAAACGTAGCATCTATATTAGTGCATGATTTGAAAAGTGATAGTTTGTAAGTGATCTGAAGAATATGACCGAATGGACAGAAGTTGGCATAAGGATGCCAGGAGGAAGCTTTTCCTGGAGTACCTATCTTTAGATTTACACAACGCCATTCACCATGCTCACTAATGCTATCTACCTGCAGCCACTCCCTTCTACTGTACTCACCTCAATCTCACCCCTGACAATTCTATCCAAATCAGCGTCTCTATCCTCCCCTACACCCATGTATATCATACTCACACACTGTTCTCTCCTGTTTAACCACCCAAAATCGCCTGCTTGCATGTGCTGCACATACGCCATGCTCATTAGTTCACTCATCACTTAACGCCATTCTGCTAGTCGCTTCCATGTCTCCTGCTTCTCGCTGCTAGGTGACATCTCTCCTACCCCGGCCCTTCCTTCTCTTACTGCTCATCCCACTTCCTACTCCTTCAGCATAAGAAACCCTGCTAACCTTGCTCGCTATTCCGCTGTACGTCTTTCCATGCCCCTTTTAAATGTGCCCGGTGGAATGCCGATCTTGGCCAACAAACTCGACTTGCTGAGTCATGACGTTTGCTTTCTCATTCCCCTCAACCTCTGGCACTCACAGAAACATGGCTCCAGCACTCTGACACCGACTTCGCTTGCGCTCAACATCTATGGCGGCCTACACTCACGCACACCTCCCAGACCAGAAACAGGCCGGGTGAGGTTGTCCGGCATACTTTCTCTCTCCACACTGTACTTTACCAGGTCATTCCTTCCCCGCATCCCGGGGGGGGGGGGGGGGGGGGGTGGGGGGGTGTGTTTTTCCTCCCTCACTTTCCCCTCTTTTGAAGTCCACCACCATTAGACTCTTTCGGCCATTTCCTCAGAGTCACAGTTGTGTAAGCAGACTCGCCCGGCTTCACCCCCGGCCAAGTTCGATAATTTCGCTGCCTGGCCTCCCCTATTTCCTCTCTCTGAATGCCCACTTCTCATCAGGGTGATTTTCACATCCCATTGATGACCCCATGTCTCCTTCGCCTCTCATTTTCTTTTCACGACCTCTATCTCATTGGCCTCTTGCAGTTTACTGACTCTTGCCCACGCACAAGGTATGGAACTCGTCTTGATCTGGTCTTCCTGTCGTATCTCATCAATTTCTAACCATCACCATTCTCCTGATGGTCTCTCTGATCATAACCTTATCTCTTTTTACTATCCAATTCACACCCCCATCTCAGCCTTCTCTGACACACATGTCCCTTCACCCTTCAAATATCCTCTCCATTAATAAACCATCGAACTCATAGACACATCATACAGTCCATACACTGCCCAAATCTCCTTCCCTCACCATTTTTTTTTTTTTTTTTTTTATTTGTGGGGGGGAAGGGGGGGGGGGGGGGGGGGGGGGGGGTAGGGGGTTTGTTTTGTTGGGTAGTGTGGTTGCAGTTTTTTTTTTGGGGTGAGGGGTGGTGTGTTTTTTTTATTTGTTTTGAGGGGGGGGGGGGGGGTGGGGGGGGGGGGGGTGTGGGTTGTTTTTTTTTTTTTATTTTGTTTTTGTGGTGTTTGGGGGTGGGGGGGGGGTAGGGGGGAGTAATGGAGGATTATGGTATTGTTTAGAATATAAAAAAATTAATAGAAAAAATACTAAAAAAGTAAAAAAAATGGTGTAAGTGGAAATGAAGGGATCAATAAGAATGAAGAGGGAATGATTAAGATGCGAATGGTGAGGAGAGTAGGTGGAGAAAGGAGTAGATAATAGGAAAATTAGAAAATACATGGAAACTATGGATATAAAAATGAAATTAAATGAGCAAAAAAATTATTTAAACTAATCAGCACAATATACAAAAGACCCTTAAAAGCCTGTTTGACACAATACAAGCACGTTTATCATCATATTGCTAAGAAAAGTAAGAGGAAAATAGGTGATGAGACTATGGAAAAATAAATTAATAACAAAATTGACAGTATACGCATAACATAGCATCACAAACACAAAGCAGAAACAATAATGTCAATACAAGAACATACGCGATGTGTTCTCACTATTGACCCAAAGACAGAAGAAGAAGTATCCAGGCTCTCCTGTCTGCTCTGCCCCACCACCTGCTCTAGCGAACCCCATTCCCTCCCAAGATTCTCAGTATATTTCTCCAGCTAATCCTTCTCTCACCTTACTGCAATCTTATCCTCTCTCTCTCCAATGGGATCTTCCCATCCCCTTTAAACAGGCTACTATAACTCCCTACTAAAAAAAACCCTCCCTGAACCCATCCCTATGCGCAACTAGACCGACCCAGATCCCTCTAACCTTCCCATTTTATCATCTAAGCTCCTGAACGCCTGTCTACTCAATCGCCTTAATCCGCATCTCTCTGCTAACTCCTCTTCTGATCCTCTACAATCAGTTCCCGCTCTTTACACACACAGAAACTGCCTCAGTTAAAGTCTCTACGATCTCCACACTGCTAAATCTCAGGGCAAAAAACTCGTTGTTGGTTATTCTGAGATCTCATCTGCCAGCATTTTGCGACACTGTTTCGGATCACATCTTTCTCAACATCTCAGGCAACATTGGCCTTCTCAGACACTCTCTACTGTTCTCTTCCTACCTCTTTGACCGCTCCTGTCAGTGTCTCATTTGCAGGTTCTACTGTCCCTCCCTCGTCATCTCTTGCGTTTAGGGTGCCCTATCAGGTCATTCTTGTCCACTCCTGCTTCTCATCTATACAGCCCCAATTGGGCAAGACATCAGTAGGATTTGGCTTCCAGTGACCATCTCTACGCTGAGTGAACACTCAATTATACACCTCTTCCGAGACCTCACTCTGTCTGCTACAAACACCAGTGACTGGTCTGTCCACGTCGCCGACATCATGTTCCTCCTCTTGTATCTGCCAACTAAACCTCACCAAAACCGAACTTCTTGTTTTTCCCCCATCTGCAACAACCTACCTCCATCGCTATTTCTCTCTCATTGTTAGTGGCATCACATAACACCTAACAGCAGGCCCGATTGCTTGGGTTATATCTAGACTCCTGATCTGACTCTTCAACCCAAATATCCAATCCCCTGCCGCTCCTGTCACTGTGCACTCAAGAACATCTCCAGAAATCGTTCCTTTTCTCATCTGTGTAAACAACTCAAACTTCGCATTGTTGTCTCTATTCATTCTCTCTTTGACTACTGTAACTCCTTGCTTACGACCGGCTCAGCCGTCTCTGCTAGAACTCTCCCTCCCAATCATCCTGAATGCAGCAATCCAGGCCTTGACTTTCTCTCCAGCCGCTATACTGATGCATTCTTTACCTGGGATCATGAATACGTATTCTGCATGCTGGTTGCCCTATATCCAGTAACAGAATACAGGCATAAACTAATCACACTCTCACTCATAAGCTCTCCCACAGTGCTGCATCCCCATACATCTCCTCCCTCATCTCTGTCGTACCACTCCTGCCCCACCTCATTCCAGGCTCGCTACGGACATCAAACTACAGATCTACAATATCCGAACCTCCCTATGCCGTCTTCAAATTTTGCACGTGCTGCACCCATTCTCTCGGAACATCCTACCACGTACCATCAGGCACAATCCTAGCCTTACGCAGTTTTAAGAGTGTCCTGAAAATACATCATTCCTCAGGCAGGCTCTACAAAACGTCACTATGCGTTTAACCCCCCACCTTTCTATCACACACATTTGTCACTCCTCTACACTAGGCACTCACAGCGACTTGATCTGTATATAATGGTACTGTCATTGTGCAGGATTCACTCCAATTTTTTATGTAAACCTCCCCATATTTATAAAGCATGGCTGCACCATTGTAAATTCAGACACATCTCCCCTTTGTATTCCCCCAGGCACCCTCTATATTGTAACATCTTGCAGTAGGTCCCTCACACCTTGTGTCTCACCATGAAGTAGCTTTAGCACTTAGTGTAATGTCTTACCTTATTGTCTGTAATTATAGCCCTCTACATTGTAAAGCTGCTGAGAAATATGTTGGCGGCATATAAATACAAAGTATTATTAGTAATATATCTATTTTCATGCATGTCGCCCTAAATACGTTGTATAATGCACTGAATGTTATGAATTCTGTCTATGTGGGTTCATTGATACCTAGGTGTGTAAGTCCTTGCATATGTATATTTTTTAGGGCCAAACTTAGGTGGCATTCAATGTGTTCGTAGCCTGGTGCAACTGCTCCTAGTTTTTTTGGTAACATTAAAAAAACGTTGAGACTCAAGGTTCACATATATTGATCATAAGATGTTTAATGTCTATCCCACAGATCTGTCAACGTGATCTCAAATACTTGCCAGTCCTATGCATATCTTCTACCTCTCAATCGAGCCAATCAAGGCCTCGTCGCTGATCAACCTACCTCACATTATTCACAGAGAAAAAAATAAAAACCACCCAACCTGCAAGCTTGGCAGTTTTGCAGGTTGGGTGTTTTTTATTTTTTCTCTCTAGATAATGAGGTCGGGATTGACCCAGATGAGAGGCTCGGATGTGGCTCTATTGAGAAGGGTAAGATTAGGATAGGACTGCCCGATATTGAGATCACGATGAAAGTCGTGGCAGCTTAAACATGTTCTGATCAGATATGTGAACTGAGAGTCTCGCACGTTTTTCATGTATGATAGATAGCATTAAATGCTTACTGTTAAGGGATTTCTCAGTAGTGTATTGCTAGATTTGCGAGTGTACGACCCTCATACATATAATAGAATAGGGGCATATTATAAAGTTTTTTGGGGACAAAATACACCAAAACAATGGCAGAACACAATTCTGATATGTCGCCCATAGTGTAATGTTTTAGCATACAGGAGTATGCAGGAGTATGCTAATACATTATGAGTGTAAGAAAAGTGTACAATAGTTACCACTTAGGGGCCGTTCACACAGTTTATTTCGGCGCGGATTGGCGCTGTACTGCACGCCGGATTTGCGCTGCAGTACGGCGCCAATCCGTCGCAGTAATTAAGGTAATCCACCGTTCTCATAGAGAACAGTGGATTCCGTCGCTCCTTGTCGCTCGGCGAATCCGTCGGGCGGGGAGAAACTGACATGCACATTATCCAGGCGCAATAGCGCCGTGGATAATGGAAGTCTATGGGGCCGGCGGGCAGCGCCCCCGCCCCTGCCCCTTATTCAAGCCGGAATTGCGAGTGCAATCCGGCTCGCAATTCCGTCTTGAATAAGCCGTGTGAATCGGGGCTTAATGAGATTAAAAAAGAAAAAGGAAAACACATAAAAAAGTCAAGAAAAAAATAATATACAAATATTTAATAAAAAAATGATTGTGCCTACATTACACACATAAAAACCTACCGAAATAACTGAGTATTAAGCTCGAGTGGTTTCAGCACAAAAAATGTGCTGAAAAATCCCTCCTCGGCTTATACTCGAGTCACTGTCGGCGCTCGGGCTGATAGATGATAGAGGACTGATGGCAGCCCTGGTCTGGGAGGACCAAAGGCCCCTCTGCCACACAAGAAGACACCAGTATTATAAGGCTATGTTCACACGGTTTATTTGCAGGGCGTAATTACGCCCCGCAAATACGCCGTGTGGCCGGGGGCGGAGCGGGGGGGCCGGCACCTCGACGGCCCATAGACTATCATTACCAGCGGCACGTATACGCCGCTGGTAACTCACATGGTCCACTTATCTACCCCCCGCGGCGGATTCGCCGAGCAGGGAGAGAGGAACGTAATCCCTAGTTCTCTATGAGATCTGTGCATTACCGTAATGACTGGGACGTATTCCCGCCATAATTTGCGCACTCCGGTAATTACGGACTGAAATACGTCCCATTTTAAGCCGTGTGAACATGGCCTATATGTTACATGGTCATTTGGTTTGGTCCCTATTATTGATTCTGCATTGGGAGCCTCAAGCTTTGCCTTATCCCTGGTTACTCCCTAGACAACATATAACGCTACAGAGGGTCCTCATATAAGCGCCCTGTGTATGTTTCTTATTAATTGAGGTGAACCCAGGCATTAGTTCTGGTGGAACACGTGTCTTATGTTGGTATCACACTTCTCCATGTGTGGACCCCGGACAGATCCTCAATGGCACATTCATTATTCACTCCCAGGTTTGATGCTTTGCTGCTATAATCTACATAGGACTTAAGCGGATTTCCTACATTAATTTTTCAAGGAAATCGATGACTTAGAGTCTGGCCCCCACGTGGGAGCTCAATACAGAAGCCTCTCAGAAAGCTCATGCTGGTCTTCAGACACAAGTCGGCCTTTGCTTGCGGCAGATGCCAACTGCTCACGTTTTGACATAGAGGGACCCACGTGGGGCACACCAAGTCTGATGGGCTCCTGGGGACGTTTGCCATGTGATCTTTAAAATCAAACTGCAATATCTACAATGTACAGTGAACTACAATGCAACTTCAAAGGACGGGCTTGAAGGTCAACAACTCGAAAAGGTCGTTTTCCAGCTGGAAAACTTATATCTATTAAAAACATGGAAAATCTAAAGAGGAGGAAGGTGGCATAAAGCGTGACCCCATATATCATAATATATAGACTGGTGGAAAAAGATTAGGATCTGTCCAGGATAGCATTTCACTGCATTCGAGCTATGAGGATCCAGAATAAATTGAATTACTGCCGATTGTCACTTCAGAATACAGGTAATGACGATAAAGTACAATAATGTAAGACGTAATCCGTGATATCATTTTTTACATAAAACACTGCACCCCAATGTGACCTGACTACTAGACATGGTCATAATACCGTTCTATTACACTCAATTCATAATGCACTACAACCCCCAACATGACCCCGACCTGACTCTGCATATAGGGCACTACACCCAACATCACCTGACCACTGGACCTGACTATTATACAATGCTGGCATGTACTACACTTAGAACACTACAACCTCCAACATCACCTGACCACTGACCCGGACTATTATACAATGCTGGCATATACTACATCTAGAACACTACAACCTCCAACATCACCTGACCACTGGACCTGACTATTATCCAATGCTGGCATATACTACACCTAGAACACTACAACCTCCAACATCACCTGACCACTGACCCTGACTATTATACAATGCTAGCATATACTACATCAAGAGCACTACAACCCCCAATATGACCTCACCACTGGACATGGCTATAATACAATTATGTTATACTCTATACATAGGATACTACCACCCCCAATATGACCTCACCACTGTACATGACCATTATACAATTCTTTGATACTCTAAAGAGAGAGCACTACAACCCCCAATATGACCTCACCACTGGACATGGCTATAATACAATTATGTTATAGTCTATACATAGGATACTACCACCCCCAATATGACCTCACCACTGTACATGACCATTATACAATTCTGTGATACTCTAAAGAGAGAGCACTACAACCTCCAACATCACCTGACCACTGACATGGCTATAATACAATTATGTTATACTCTATACATAGGATACTACCACCCCCAATATGACCTCACCACTGGACATGACCATAATAAAATTCCATTATACATGAAGCAGTTCAACTCTCAACAGGACAGATAACTGAAAATAACCATAATGCAATTCTATTACAGTCTATACATAGAGCACTACAGCACCCAACATCACCTCGCCCTCTGGACATGACCATAATGTAATTCTGTTATACTCTCTACATAGGACACTACAACCCCCAATATGACCTCACCAATGGGCATGGCCATAATGCAATTCTGTTATACACTATACATAGGACACTACAACCCCCAATATGACCTCACCACTGGACAACACCATTATGCAATTATGTTATACCATATTATACTCTATTAGGGTATGTTCACACAGAGTTTTTCAGATCCGTTTTTGGATCCACTTTTCAGACCCAAAAAATGTATCTAACAATGTGCAGTGTAGTTTCAATGTAAAACATGCATCGCCGTTCACACGAGTGATCCCCAATGCGCGCTTACTTGCGTCTTTCGGATCCGTTCCAAGAATTGTCATGTCAATTCCCAGAGGAAACAATAGAGTGCATTTTTGGAGCCTGAAAAATGGATCCAAAAATGCAACACACTTTTGGGTACGTTTTGGATGTGATTTTCACGTCCAAAAATCGCATTGGATTAAAATTTGAATGTCTGTGATTTGAAAGTAAACGCATTGAAAAACGGATCCGAAAAACACATCCTGCGTTTTTGGATATGTCTTTTGGATGCAGTTTTCAAAGCGTTTTTCATGTAATGAAAAACGGATCCAAAAACAGATCCAACGCGCCGTGTGAACATACCCTTATGACATGTCAATTCTTGGAGTGCACGGACCCGATAGATGCAATGCAAACACTCAGCGGCGATCTCTCATGTGAACGGCGATACGTGTTTCTCATTGCCGGCAGCGTTAAACTCACTGCTAATAGTTAGATGCGTGTCTGGATCACAAAAGCGGATGTTCACATGGACACAAGAGGCCGTGTGAACATACCCTTATACTCTATACATGAAGCATTTCAACTCCCAACATAGCCAACCACTGGACATGACCATATTGGGATTTTTTTTTTTTGTTATTTTTCTTTTTCCCTTTTTTACTTTTTTTTTATAGTCCCATAGATTCCTACATTTAAAGGATTTCCCCCGACCTTTTCCGCTGACCCTTGATTTTTGATATTTCTGTTTCCTTCTATTAGATTTTTCTCATTTCTCCGTACGTTGTATTTTATGTAGGTGATGTTACTATGAGCAGCATTTCTCCTAATTGTATTTTATGTAGGGATGAAATTTGTTACTAATGAGCAGCATTTCTCTGTACAATTTTATTTTATGTAGATGATGTTACTATGAGCAGCATTTCTCTGTACATTGTATTTTATGTAGATTATGTTACTATGAGCAGCATTTCTCCGTACATTGTATTTTATGTAGATGATGTTACTATGAGCAGCATTTCTCCTTAAATTTTTATTTTATGTAGGGATGTTACTATGGCAGCATTTCTCCGTACATATGAGCTTTATTTTTTTTTTTTTTAGATGATGTTACTATGAGCAGCATTTTTTCCTAATTGTATTTTTATGTTTTAAAAGAAATTTTACTATGAAGCAAGCATTTCTCCGTACATTGTATTTTATGTAGATGATGTTACTATGAGCAGCATTTCTCCATATATTGTATTTTATGTAGATGATGTTACTATGAGCAGCATTTCTCCGTACATTGTATTTTATGTAGATGATGTTACTATGAGCAGCATTTCTCCATATATTGTATTTTATGTAGATGATGTTACTATGAGCATCAATTTTTCCGTAATTTTTTATTTTATGTAGATGATGTTACTATAGCAGCATTTCTCCGTACATTGTATTTTATGTAGATGTGTTACTATGAGCAGCATTTCTCCGTACATTGTATTTTATGTATGGAATTTGTATTTTTTTAATTATGAGACAGCCCTTTCTCCGTACATTGTATTTTATGGAGATGATGTTACTTTTTTGAGCAGCATTTCTCCATATATTGTATTTTATGTAGATTTATGTTTTCTATGAGCAGCATTTCTCTGTACATTGTATTTTTTTTGTAGATGATGTTACTATGAGCAGCATTTCTCTGTACATTGTATTATATGTAGATGATGTTACTATGAGCAGCATTTCTCCATACATTGTATTTTATGTAGATGATGTTACTATGAGCAGCATTTCTCTGTAGATTGTATTTTATGTAGATAATGTTACTATGAGCAGCATTTCTCTGTATGTTGTATTTTATGTAGAGGATGTTTTCTATGAGCAGCAATTCTCTGTACATTGTATTTTATGTAGATGATTGGTTACTATGAGCAGCATTTCTCTGTACGTTGTATTTTATGTAGAGGATGTTACTATGAGCAGCATTTCTCCGTACATTGTATTTTATGTAGATGATGTTACTATGAGCAGCATTTCTCTGTACGTTGTATTTTATGTAGAGGATGTTACTATGAGCAGCATTTCTCTGTTTGTTGTATTTTATGGAGATGATGTTACTATGAGCAGCATTTCTCTGTTTGTTGTATTTTATGTAGATGATGTTACTATGAGCAGCATTTCTCCGTACATTGTATTTTATGTAGATGATGTTACTATGAGCAGCATTTCTCCGTACATTGTATTTTATGTAGATGAGGTTAGTATGAGCAGCATTTCTCTGTACATTGTATTTTATGTAGATGATGTTACTATGAGCAGCATTTCTCTGTTTGTTGTATTTTATGTAGATGATACTATGAGCAGCATTTCTCTGTACATTGTATTTTATGTAGATGATGTTACTATGAGCAGCATTTCTCTGTACATTGTATTTTATGTAGATGATGTTACTATGAGCAGCATTTCTCTGTACATTGTATTTTATGCAGATGATGTTACTATGAGCAGCTTTTCTCTGTTTATTGTATTTTATGTAGATGATGTTACTATGAGCAGCATTTCTCTGTTTTTTGTATTTTATGTAGATGATGTTACTATGAGCAGCATTTCTCCGTACATTGTATTTTATGTAGAGGATGTTACTATGAGCAGCATTTCTCCGTACATTGTATTTTATGTAGATGATGTTACTATGAGCAGCATTTCTCCATATATTGTATTTTATGTAGATGATGTTACTATGAGCAGCATTTCTCCGTAGATTGTATTTTATGTAGATGAAAGTTACTTGAGCAGCATTTCTCCAATAAATTGTATTTTTTATGTAGATGATGTTACTATGAGCAGCATTTCTCCGTACATTGTATTTTATGTAGATGATGTTACTATGAGCAGCATTTCTCTGTTTGTTGTATTTTATGTAGATGATGTTACTATGAGCAGCATTTCTCTGTACCGTGTGTTTTATGTAGATGATGTTTACTATGAGGGAGCCCTTTCTCCGTACATTGTATTTTATGTAGATGATGTTACTATGAGCAGCATTTCTCCGTACATTGTATTTTATGTAGATGATGTTACTATGAGCAGCATTTCTCCGTACATTGTATTTTATGTAGATGATGTTACTATGAGCAGCATTTCTCCGTACATTGTATTTTATGTAGATGATGTTACTATGAGCAGCATTTCTCCGTACATTGTATTTTATGTAGATGATGTTACTATGAGCAGCATTTCTCCATATATTGTATTTTATGTAGATGATGTTACTATGAGCAGCATTTCTCCGTACATTGTATTTTATGGAGATGATGTTACTATGAGCAGCATTTCTCAATATATTGTATTTTATGTAGATGATGTTACTATGAGCAGCATTTCTCCGTACATTGTATTTTATGGAGATGATGTTACTATGAGCAGCATTTCTCTGTACATTGTATTTTATGTAGATGATGTTACTATGAGCAGCATTTCTCCATACATTGTATTTTATGTAGATGATGTTACTATGAGCAGCATTTCTCTGTAGATTGTATTTTATGTAGATAATGTTACTATGAGCAGCATTTCTCTGTATGTTGTATTTTATGTAGAGGATGTTACTATGAGCAGCATTTCTCTGTACATTGTATTTTATGTAGATGATGTTACTATGAGCAGCATTTCTCTGTACGTTGTATTTTATGTAGAGGATGTTACTATGAGCAGCATTTCTCCGTACATTGTATTTTATGTAGATGATGTTACTATGAGCAGCATTTCTCTGTACGTTGTATTTTATGTAGAGGATGTTACTATGAGCAGCATTTCTCTGTTTGTTGTATTTTATGTAATGATGTTACTATAGAGCATTTTCCCCTTTATTTAGTAAGGGTTTCATGAACATTTTTTTCTTATTAATTTCTTGTTTCATTGGTATTTTTAAGTTTTTAGATGATGTTTTCTATGAGCAGCATTTCTCCTTTTTTTTATGCTGGGGTTTTATTTTTTAGTGATGTTACTATGAGCAGCATTTCTCCATTTTGTATTTTATGAGATGATGTTTCTATGAGCACATTTCTCCGTACTTGTTTTTATTAGATGATGTTACTATGAGCAGCATTTCTCCGTACATTGTATTTTATGTAGATGATGTTACTATGAGCAGCATTTCTCTGTATGCTGTATTTTATTTAGCTGATGTTACTATGAGCAGCATTTCTCCATATATTGTATTTTATGGAGATGATGTTACTATGAGCAGCATTTCTCCGTACGTTGTGTTTTATGGAGATGATGTTACTATGAGCAGCATTTCTCCGTACATTGTATTTTATGTAGATGATGTTACTATGAGCAGCATTCCTCTGTACATTGTATTTTATGGAGATGATGTTACTATGAGCAGCTTTCCTCTGTACATTGTATTTTATGTAGATGATGTTACTATGAGCAGCATTCCTCTGTACATTGTATTTTATGGAGATGATGTTACTATGAGCAGCATTTCTCTGTACATTGTATTTTATGTAGATGATGTTACTATGAGCAGCATTTCTCTGTTTGTTGTATTTTATGTAGATGATGTTACTATGAGCAGCATTTCTCCGTACATTGTATTTTATGTAGATGATGTTACTATGAGCAGCATTTCTCTGTACGTTGTAGTTTATGTAGAGGATGTTACTATGAGCAGCATTTCTCTGTTTGTTGTATTTTATGTAGATGATGTTACTATGAGCAGCATTTCTCCATATATTGTATTTTATGTAGATGATGTTACTATGAGCAGCATTTCTCTGTACATTGTATTTTATGTAGGTGATGTTACTATGAGCACCATTTCTCCATATATTGTATTTTATGTAGATGATGTTACTATGAGCAGCATTTCTCCGTACTTTGTATTTTATGTAGATGATGTTACTATGAGCAGCATTTCTCTGTACATTGTATTTTATGTAGATGATGTTACTATGAGCAGCATTTCTCTGTACATTGTATTTTATGTAGATGATGTTACTATGAGCAGCATTTCTCCGTACATTGTATTTTATGGAGATGATGTTACTATGAGCAGCATTTCTCGGTAAGTTGTTTTTTATGGAGATGATGTTAATATGAGCAGCATTTCTCTGTACATTGTATTTTATGTAGATGATGTTACTATGAGCAGCATTTCTCCGTACATTGTATTTTATGTAGATGATGTTACTATGAGCAGCATTCCTCTGTTTGTTGTATTTTATGTAGATGATGTTACTATGAGCAAACATTCCTCTGTACATTGTATTTTTTTGTAGATGATGTCCAATGAGCAGCTTCCTCTGTACATTTTATTTTATGTAGATGATGTTACTATGAGCGCATTTTCTCTGTACATTGTATTTTATGTAATGATGTTACTATGAAGGGCCCTTCCTCTGTACATTTTATTTTATGGAGATGATGTTACTAAAGAGCAGCATTTCTCTGTAATTGTATTTTATGTAGATGATGTTACTATGAGCACATTTCTCTGTTTGTTTTTATTTTATGTAGATGATGTTACTATGAGCAGCATTTCTCCGTAAAAATTAAAAGTTTAATTTTAATGTTCATGATGATGTTACTATGAGCAGCATTTCTCTGTACATTGTATTTTATGTAGATGATGTTACTATGAGCAGCATTTCTCTGTTTGTTGTATTTTATGTAGATGATGTTACTATGAGCAGCATTTCTCCATATATTGTATTTTATGTAGATGATGTTACTATGAGCAGCATTTCTCTGTACATTGTATTTTATGTAGGTGATGTTACTATGAGCACCATTTCTCCATATATTGTATTTTATGTAGATGATGTTACTATGAGCAGCATTTCTCTGTACTTTGTATTTTATGTAGATGATGTTACTATGAGCAGCATTTCTCTGTACATTGTATTATTTAGATGATGTTACTATGAGCAGCATTCCTCTGTACATTGTATTTTATGTAGATGATGTTACTATGAGCAGCATTTCTCCGTACATTGTATTTTATGGAGATGATGTTACTATGAGCAGCATTTCTCTGTTTGTTGTATTTTATGGAGATGATGTTACTATGAGCAGCATTTCTCTGTACATTGTATTTTATGTAGATGATGTTACTATGAGCAGCATATCTCCGTACATTGTATTTTATGTAGATGATGTTACTATGAGCAGCATTCCTCTGTTTGTTGTATTTTATGTAGATGATGTTACTATGAGCAGCATTCCTCTGTACATTGTATTTTATGTAGATGATGTCACTATGAGCAGCATTCCTCTGTACTTTGTATTTTATGTAGATGATGTTACTATGAGCAGCATTTCTCTGTACATTGTATTTTATGTAGATGATGTTACTATGAGCAGCATTTCTCTGTACATTGTATTTTATGTAGATGATGTTACTATGAGCAGCATTTCTCTGTTTGTTGTATTTTATGTAGATGATGTTACTATGAGCAGCATTTCTTCATATATTGTATTTTATGGAGATGATGTTACTATGAGCAGCATTTCCCCGGATGCCTCCACCATACACGTTCCTGGAGTCGGAGGACATTCGGTAACAATATTTTTGAGTCTTTGTTCTATCCTTTCCATTCAGATTCCTTCCAGCCTGTCACCCAGTGATGTAACGTCACCTCGCACATTCTTCCCCTGTCGCAGTTTTGCTACCACAACACAAGCATCGACCTAATTATGTAACCCCCCTAATTCTCCGTAGGCGGCAGGAGAAGACTGACAGCTGATGGCTGCCGCTTGGTTTCCCTTTTACTATAGCTGTCAGAAATTACATTTTGAAGCAGAGGGTGTAAGTACAGAGACATGCGACCGTATGGGGCCCTTGGAGAGAGGGGGCCCGGCCCTGGTTATTCCTGTCCTCTTTACTACTGAGAGGTGAGACTCTCTACAGGACTCCACGCACCAGAAGAACTGCATTGTCAGCAAACCCTATGGTCAGGAATGGACGCAGTGCAAATAAGGTGGTTGAATGGGGAAGCCACCTTCTGTTCTGTTTGTTAAATATCAGCGTAATATGGGGGGGGGCATGGAGAATAGTCAAAAAGTTAACTCAAAATGCATAAAGTAAATCCAATATGACTAAGTCAGAAGGAGAGTTCCAAAATGATATACAGTAGGGTCTCTAAAAACATGGTCCGTGAGGCTTTCATGTGAAGGCCACGTGGCACCATGATGGTGGAATCATTGAACAAGTTCAACAGAGACTTAGATGCCTTTCTTGAAAAATGTAGTATCACAGGACATGGGGAAGAGATTCTGGAGATCGGACGTGATCCAGGGATTATTCTGATGCCAGATTTGGAGTCAGGAAGAATTTTTCTTCTTGTATGGGACAATGGGCATCCTCCTCATAGGGGTATTTGCCTTCCTCTGGATCAACACTGTAGGGTTATAGGTTGGACTTGATGGACCTGGGTGTTTTTCCAACCTTACCTTCTATGTCACTATGTTGGCAAACAGTGAATACAGAACAATGGAATCGTTTCATTGTGAATGTGAGGTCAAGTGTCTCAAGTTAGTAGATACTTAAGAAGATGATGAAGGAGGTCCTAGTCAATGGGCAAGGTAGAAAAATGTTTATTTATTTTTTTTTTTTTAAAAAGCACATGTCCAGAAGTATGGGGTCAGAATATAATTCTGACCCCAAATTTACCCCTAATTAGACTCCAGTTCTTCATGGGCACAAAGTTAGGGCATAGGTGTGAGATGGCGCCATCGTGTAAGTACAATGTCTGAGGCTATTATAGAGACTCAAAGGCATCATTCAGGTCTCTTGCTCTGAGCACTCAGAAGACAGAATTATCCTCAGGATACAGTAGGGATAGTACTGGAGATGAAACCAGGATGGGCAGTGTCAGACTGACCCACAGGGGAACATGGGAGAGCCCTTGAGCTTGGTGGGCCCCTGGGCATGGCAAGCCTAGGACTGCTTTTCAGGGAGAAAGGGAGGCAGATATGAAGAGCCATGTGCAGTATGTGCAGTTATGTACAGTAGTTGTAGAGTGGACCTCCAAGAATCAACTCCACTGGTAGGCTCCAAGAATCAACTCCACTGGTGAGCCCCAAGAATCAACTCCACCGGTGGCTTCAAGAAACAACTCCACTGATGGGCCCCAAGAATTAACTCCACTGGTGGCTCCAAGAATCAACTCCAGGCTCGGACTAGCCCACAGGGGAATAGGGGAATCTCCCGGTGGGTCCTTGAGCATGGTAGACCTAAAGTTGTTTTTTAACTCAATATACTTTCTCAGAAGAAGAAAAAAGGCACAGAAAGAGAGGCAAAAAGCAAGATACAGAGCATAGGAGTCATCTACAGTCATTTACAGTAGCTATAGGGTGAGCCCCTAAAATAAGCTCTGCCGGTGGGCCCATAAAAACTCAATTGGTGGGCCCCTAGTGTCAATTGCACCTGTGGGCCCTAGGCACCCCAGTCCGACATTGATCAACTCCACTGGTGGAGCCCCAAGATTCAACTCCACTGGTGGGCCTCAAGAATCAACTCCAGTGGTAGAGCCCCAAGAATCAACTCCACTGGTGGACCCCAAGAATCAACTCCACTGGTGGACCCCAAGAATCAACTCCACTGATGAGCTCCAAGAGTCAACTCTACTGGTGGGTCCCAAGAATCAACTCCACTGGTGGGCCCCAAGATTCAACTCCACTGGTGGGCCCCAAGAATCAACTCCACTGGTGGGCCCCAAGAATCAACTCCACTGGTGGGCCCCAAGATTCAACTCCACTGGTGGGCCCCAAAAATAATTTTGAATTTCACTGGGAAGAGCCCCAAATTTAATCTACCTCTTTAATGGTTTGGCCAGGCTTAATCCCCTAGTCCACACATGGGGAATGTTGTGTGATAAAACACATCTTTTAATGTATGTACCTAAAGTTATCCCAAAATTGAGTTTCCATGGCAACAAGGATAAAACATATCCGGTATCAAATGGCCCTAATACCCCCCCATACTTCATATGTAGTTGGGCTGGATGTGATGGATTTTACACACACCTGTCTGACCCGTCGTCTCTTGTTAGACACGCCCGCCATGATTAATGTCAGTAACATCAGGTGAACCTGGAAAGTATTGTAGGAGAAAAACTGAGAAAATCTAACAAAGAGGTCAGGTTCCCCTATATTATTGGCCGGGTATCTGTTGCTTAGCAACCAGGAGCCACGATTCTATCATTATGAGTGTTCCAGCATGAAGGAGCCTGCAGCGCATAATTCCCCCGAACGTTAGTGCGATATAAATCCAGGATAAATAATCTGAAGATAATGATTAAAATAAGAATAAAAATCACACCCCGGTCCCTGCTGTAGGGTGCTACAAAACCTGCAGTGCATTCTCCATAGTGTTTGCCCATTAGACAGGACACATAAGGTAAAGTACGATTTTACAGAGCACTGACCCCTCCCCCAAAAAAAGGGGGTTTAGCAGTACTCCTACACCTCTTCCTTATCCTTATGGGCAGTTCAAACTTTGAGGTAAAAGGATAAGAGAGCACCATTTTAAACTTTCATCAGGGGATTCCTCTAAAGGGTTTTGGCATCAGGTTGTTTCACAGAGCCTGCTCTATACAGCCAGCTTCAGACTCCCACTTCGTGTTATTGCTGTGGGTGGTTCTACAGCTTCAGGCTCCCACTTCCTCTTCAGGCTGTGGGCAGTTCTACAGTTTCATGCTCCCACTTCCTCTTCAGGCTGTGGGCAGTTCTACAGTTTCCAGCTCCCACTTTCTGTTCAGGCTTTGGGTGGTTCTAGTTCAGGCTTCCACTTCCTGTTCAGGCTGTGGGCGGTTCTACAGATTTAGGCTCCCCACTTCCTGTTCAGGCTGTTGGCTATTCTCCAGCTTCAGGCTCCATCTTCCTGTTTAGGCTGTGGGCGGTTCTACAGCTTCAGGCTCCTGCTTCCTGTTCAGGCTGTGGGCAATTCTACAGCTTAAGGCTCCCACTTCCGTACACACTAAGCGCACACCACAACCGTAGTGTGTACCTGGCCTTAGTTGCAGCAGGTTGAGAGCTCATCAGTGGCCGCTGTTGGGAGACAGATCTCCAAGAGCCGCAATCCACAAGGGACAATTTGCTTTTGCAGAAGAACATGTTGTTATTTCCCTCTGACTGGCATAATAATAGTTCTGTCTCCTGGATCCTCTAGAACATTATGTGGATTTTAATTTCTCCTATGAAAATCAAAATGTCTATCCTATGGTTATATGAGAACATACGGTACAATCTACAGTAGATGACCACGGTCAGGTCAGATCCATTCTCATCCTCAAAATACCTCAAAAAGTGCACGCTCCTCCTCCTGACCCGTTCTTACAGTCACTGGTGTAATAACAGGGCTATTCATAGACGTAATACATGTCCTCCTTTAGTGTAGTGCCAGCCAGCACTGAACTTCTAGGATTCTGTTCATGAACCAGGACAGGCTTGGATTAGTCCACAGATGACTGGGGAAGAACCTCTGTGGGTCCCTGAGAATAACAGACCTGGGACTGCTTTTCAGGTAGAAAGGTAGAGTAAGAGGGGCAGAAAGCAAAAGTCAAGTGTATGATGTGGAGTCATGATTAGCTGTAGATTGGGCACCAAGAATCAACTCCACTGGTGGGCCCCAAGAATCAACTCCACTGGTGGGTCCCAAGAATCAACTCCACTGGTGGGCCCCAAGAATCAACTCCACTGGTGGGTCCCAAGAATCAACTCCACTGGTGGGTCCCAAGAATCAACTCTACTGATGGGCGCCAAGAATCAACTCAACTGGTGGGCCCCAAGAATCAACTCCACTGATGGGCGCCAAGAATCAACTCCACTGATGGGCCCCAAGAATCAACTCCACTGATGGGCCCCAAGAATCAACTCTACTGGCGGGGACTAAGAATCAACTCCAATGGTGGGTCCCAAGAATAAACTCTACTGATGGGCCCCAAGAATCAACGCCACTGGTGGGCGCCAAGAATCAACGCCACTGGTGGGCACCAAGAATCAACGCCACTGGTGGGCCCCAAGAAACAACTCCAATGGTGGGTCCCAAGAATAAACTCTACTGATGGGCGCAAGAATCAACTCAACTGGTGGGCCCCAAAAATCAACTCCACTGGTGGGTGCCAAGAATCAACTCCACTGATGGGCCCCAAGAATCAACTCCACTGGTGGGCCCCAGGAATCAACTCCACTGGTGGGACCCAAGAAGCAACTTTACTGGCGGGGACTAAGAAGCAACTCCAATGGTGGGTCCCAAGAATCAACTCCACTGATGGGCCCCAAGAATCAACTCAACTGGTGGGCCACAATAATTAACTCAACTGGTGGGCCCCAAGAAACAACTCAACTGGTGGGCCACAAGAATTAACTCTACTGATGGGCCACAAGAATTAACTCTACTGATGGGCCCCAAGAATCAACTCTACTGATGGGCCACAAGAATTAACTCTACTGATGGGCCCCAAGAATCAACGCCACTAGTGAGCGCCAAGAATCAACGCCACTGGTGGGCCCCAAGAATCAACTCCAATGGTGGGTCCCAAGAAAAAACTCTACTCATGGGCGGCAAGAATCAATTCAACTGGTGGGCCCCAAGAATCAACTCCACTGGTGGGCGCCAAGAATCAACTCCACTGGTGGGCTCCAAGAATCAACTCCACTGGTGAGCCCCAAGAATCAACTCTACTGGCGGGGACTAAGAATCAACCCCAATGGTGGGTCCCAAGAATCAATTCCACTGGTGGGCCCCAAGAATCAACTCCACTGGTGGGCCACAAGAATCAACGTCACTGTTGGGCCACAAGAATAAACTCCACTGGTGGGCCACAAGAATAAACTCCACTGGTGGGCCACAAGAATAAACTCCACTGGTGGGCCACAAGAATAAACTCCACTGGTGGGCCACAAGAATAAACTCCACTGGTGGGCCACAAGAATCACCTCCACTGGTGGACCCCAAGAATCATCTCCACTGGTTGGTCCCAATAATTAACTCCACTGATGGGCCAATCTAATCATCTCCACGGGTGGCACAATAATCAACTCCACTGGTGCGCACCAAGTACCAACTCCACTGGTGGGCCCCTAGAACCATCTCCACTGGTGGGCCACAAGAATTAACTCCACTAGTGAGCCCCAAGAATCATCTCCACTGGTGGCCCTCTAGAATCAACTCTAAGGGGGGGGCCCCTAGAATCAAGTCCACGGGGTGGCCCCAATAATGAACTCCACTGGTGCGCTCCAGGCATCTGGCACTGAACCAGGATAAACAAATATATAGATGTCACCCAGATAGAATTACTACAATACATTGAACTGTTGGAGGACAGATAAATAGCAATACAAATAAATTGTAACTATTACAAGCCAAGCTGCAGGTCAGTCTGGCCAAATACAGATGTTGGAAGTTGAAGTTGATAGAAAGTCACAAGTTACTTAATTTCCTTAAAGGAGGGTTCCTGCCAGAAACTTTTATGCCCTTAATAAGTCAAAATACTTTGGAGGTACTCCAACAATTTTAAAAACAAGGGTGAAATGTAAAATGTGTGTCCTTAAAGAGGACCTATCACCTTCAGCGAAACCTCATGAAATAACAGGAGACTAAAATACAAACACTTCCTTAAAGTCAAAGCATTTCACCTGTAATTCAGTAAAAAAAAACAAAAAAAAAACGCTAGCCCTTTAAGATAGGTCTGAAGAAGGCACATGACAGTTTGATGGATCACTATGTTGACAGCGGTGTAACTGCTTCTGAGCTGGAAGCAGGGGCTTACCTACAGGGGGTGCAGAGGTAGCAGTCGCTACCGGGCCCTGGAGCCTGAGGGGGTCCAAAAGCCCTTCTGCCGCATAAGGAGATACCAGCGGCACATGGTGGCTGGGGGGCCCATTTCATTTTTTGCACTAGGGCCCCGGAGCTTCAAGTTACGCCTCTGGAAGAGTTCACTGTAAAAGGGGGAGCCAGGAAGTTACATCATGAGCACACTGCTATGTCTGTGCTGGATATAAGACTAGCAGCAGTGTAATGTAGATGCCTGTAAACCATGTCCTCAGTGCCTGCTGCACTGTATGTAGTGAGAGACTCAGATTACCCTGTACAAGCAGCTATATCCTCAGCTCCCCCTGCACAGTTGTTACCTTCCAACAGAAAGAATCTCTGCTACATAAAGAGCTCTGTTAAGGAAGTGAAACTAAAATCTATCCCCCTGTAATACTGAGGTCAGCCCTCTGCATTGCTAATGACATGTATTGGAAAAAAGTCTTATAATTTCATCTACTATTATATTTTGTGGGGAGGTGATAGGTACTCTTTAAAGGGGTGTTCCTACTAGCTCTGAGTCCACCGTCTCAGTGAGCGAGGCTGGCAGTGCTTGCGGCTATCCTCCCCATTCTTTTCTATGGGAGTTCTGAATATAGCCAAACTCCGTTGCTGAAATGTGCTCATGGAAACACCTCTTTAACTTCTGTTGGTGAAATGGGCACAGTGCCCTCCAGTTCTCAGTATCATTGGAAGCCAGATCTTTTATCCACATGGCAAACTTCCGACACGTGGGCATGGGATTTGTAAAATGCCATCTATATAGCGGATGCTGTAATCCATCCGGATTTTCCATGCGCAGCTCCACGTCAAATAAACTGACAGAAAATCCATCCTGCATGGATTCACCCGACGGGCTTGTCCAAACGGCAGAGGTTATTGGTCAGATTTTCAGACAGTTTGCAGTTTTACAAATCATCTGAAAACCAACATCTAATGCTCCCCCATAGACTTCAATGGAAAATCCGTGCAGCAGTCCCCATTGCACGGATTTTCCATCAGACTTTTTTATTTTTTTTATTTTTTATTTTTTAACATATGTTTATTTGGTTCACAATAAGCTTATAACAGAGTGTGCACATCAGAACAATGATTGTTGATGTGAGCTTCAAACTTGTCAAGGAGAGAGTAGAAGACCACTCGCCTTAGAGAACACGCGGGGCTCCACAGTCTAAACGAGGAACCAATTTTTCATTTTAAGACATAAAACAAAAACCAGACAAAACCAACACACAGCAAAATTAAAAAAAAGAGGAGGGGAGAAAAAAAAAAAAAAGGGGGGAGGGGGAGGTGGGGGGACGAGAGAGGTAGGGGCGGTTCACCTCCACAATGGGAAAGGGAATCCACTTAGGACAGTGAAGGGTGACCATTAATTTGCCCTGAAGGCCAGGTTTCGTTTCCCAAAATACACAGGCAATTCCACCAAGAGTAATAGACGTGGGTAAGAGTTAGCCTAGCGTAGAAGTTTAAACATGTCTAGTTAGGCGCGCTCTCAGGGATATAGAGGCGCCCCAGGGAACCCGCTAGTACACCCTCAAGGTACCACTTGGTAAGCCTAAAAGGGAAAACCAGGGATCTAATGTCCTCTGAAGACATGAAGGATTCTATGTAGGGTTTCCAAGTGGTGAAGAATTTGTCAGTTAAAGTCAATTTTGCCGATTCTACTTCTACCCTCTCAAGATTGAAGTACGATCTGACCAGACGCAGAACCTCTCCCACTCCTGGCATTGAGGTCTCCAGCCAATTATTTAGAATTCAACGTTTCGCCGCGAGAAGAAGGATATGTAGGAGTGTGTGGTACTTGCTGAGGCCAGTGAGGTCGTGGAAAAGGCAAAATGCAGGAGACAATGGGACATCCAAGGCCCACTTTAATTTTAAGGCGTCCCTCAGTTTTCCCCAAAATTTTTGTGAGTGGGGGCATGTCCATATCCCGTGAATCAGGTATGTCTTTGGTTGTGAGCATTTAGGGCAGGACAGCTTACGATTGGGAGCAAGTGAGTGGGGCGGGATGTTAAATCCATAAAACGCTCGATGCATAAAACGAAAATAAGTTTCCCGCCATTTCTCGCTGATTACGGCCTTATTGATTTTATTCCATCCCTCTATGGCTAGCTGTGGAATATTTAGGTCTGGGAAATGCTCTTCCCAAGTGGTCAGTAATTTAGACGCTTTCTCTGGGAATTGTGACTCCCTCAGTTTTGCGTACAACAGAGAGAGGGAGTGTCGACAGGTCTGGGGGCCTACTAATTCGTCAAAGTCGTTCGTGGGAAATTCATTAGTTAGATTAACTACTCTGGATCTTATAAACCTATTAACCTGAGCGGATGTAAGGAAATGGGAGGTCGGAATGCCGTATAAGCTTTGAAGTTCAGGCAATGAGTAGTAGTTACCTTTTTGAATGTTGAACAGGTGACCCACTATACCTTTCTCTTTCCAAGCGCGGAGATGAGGATCATTCTCACTCTGCGGAAGCTCTGGGTGGCCAGATATCGCCATGTATTTACTAAGATGGGCTGGGAGTTTGAATAGTTTACGGCTGATCTTCCAGGTAGCGATCGTGTCGCGCATTAGGAGGGTAGCTCTAATGGTACGCGGGATGTTAGCGAATTTGGTGTGTAGGAGGGCCGAGAGGTCCCATGGGGAAGCGAGTGCTGACTCGAGTTCTGTGTTGGAATAGTGAGAGGTATTTTTTATCCAATCTAAACAATGCCTGGTTTGCACGTTTAATTGTATAACCACATCAGGGAGGTTTTTACCCCCCCAATTTTTAGGGAGATAAGCTTAGGAGGGCGTTCTCGGCTTCTTTCTGCCCGATAAATTTGAGAATCCCACCGAATGATCTTAAATCTGAAGTTTCAGTAGTAAGGGGGGGTTTTTTTAAGGGGTTTAAAAAAAGTTTGGGGGAAAGCCTCTGGGGGAAGGTGGCCCCCTGGCGGGGGGGAAAAAGGGTAATTTTGACCATCTGTTAGCTCTTGAAAAATTTTAAATATGGGGGGGGGAAAAATTTGAGGGGAGTAAATTGTTTCCGGCGTTTTCCCTAATAATTTCCAAGGTTTTAATGGATTTATTGGTAATGTTGTTTGGGGGTTTTTGTCTAGGTGTCAAGTGGAATGGGCGTGGGTTTTTGGGGGGGGGGTCTCAAAGTTCTGTCTTTGATTCATTGATTTTAAAACCCCGAGAAGGGGCCGAATTTTCTCTATGTGAAATAAATGAGGGAGGGGGCCCCCTTCCCGGGTGTTTGAGGGAAAAAATTATGTCATCGCAGGGGCGTCGCTAGGCTGTTTTATTCGGGGCTCGGGCTAGCCCACTATGGAGTCACTATGGCTCAGCTAGCCCACTATGGAGTCACTATGGCTCAGCTAGCCCACTATGGAGTCGCTATGGCTCAGCTAGCCCACTATGGAGTCGCTATGGCTCAGCTAGCCCACTATGGAGTCGCTATGGCTCAGCTAGCCCACTATGGAGTCACTATGGCTCAGCTAGCCCACTATGGAGTCGCTATAGCTCAGCTAGCCTACTATGGAGTCGCGATGGTTTACACAAATTAGGACAGTTGCTGGGAAATACTTTCACTGGTGACGTCTGGGCACTGGCGGTCCTTTATGGGGCTACTTTGGCTGTTGCAGTTGATGAGGACACCATGGTTGACATTCCTAGAAGTACTGCTGGTCTCTTGTAGGGGACATTACTATATGAGAACTCAAAACGAGGACATTTGAAAAATCTGCATTGTGAGGGTGGCATGAGGGTCAGCATCTGCCAATTGGAGGACCTGTCCTGTTCTGTGTTAAATAGATTACCCATTGAATGGGAATAGTGTAATGCCTCATTTCCCCTGTGGTGGCGCTGCAGGGTTATAGAACACTTACTGCCAGGTTTCCCCACAGATCACAGCTGATCGATGGAGGTCCCAGAAGAGGGACACTATATGATAGGTTTATTGTTATGGGACCTAAAGATTGTCCCAAGCACAGAACCCCTTTAAAAGGCTTGACTTATCACTCCTCCACTTGTCCTATCTGAGAATATGAAAATCTGCAGTGTAGGGGAGACATGGGGGTCAGCTGGTGCCAACTGGTGTTGATTTAAGAAAGTTAGTGGGTATTCCCTGGAACAGGAATGTCAGAAGATGTTACAGGACCTCTTTATGGGAACGCTTTAACTAGCACACTGTAGTGTTCTTCTATGGGGTCACTACGACTGGCTCATATGGATGTATTTTTTGGGACCACTTGGCTGTTGCATATGATAAGGACACAATGGCTGACCATGGTCACTGCTTGTCTCTTATAGGGGACATGAACACTCAAATGAGAACATGTGAAGAATCTGGATTGTGTGTGTGGCATGGGAGTCAGCAGCTGCCAACTGGAGGACCTGTCCTGTCCTGCATTACACAGATAACCCAAATCTGGATTGTAGGGGTGCCATAGGGATCAATAGCTGCCAATTGAAGGGCCTGTCCTGTCTGCAATACACAGATAACCTAAATCTGGATTGTAGGGGTGACATGGGGGTCAGCAGCTGCCAATTGAAGGGCCTGTCCTGTCCTGCATTACACAGATAACCCAAATCTGGATTGTGGGTGTGGCATGGGGGTCAGCAGCTGTTAATTGAAGGGCCTGTCCTGTCCTGCATTACACAGATAACCCAAATCTGGATTGTAGGAGTGCATGGGGTCAAGCTGCCCAAATTTAAGGGCCTGTCCTGCATTACACAGATAACCCAAATCTGGATTGTAGGGGTGGCATGGGAGTCAGCAGCTGCCAACTGAAGGGCCTGTCCTGCATTACACAGATAACCCAAATCTGGATTGTAGGGGTGGCATGGGAGTCAGCAGCTGCCAACTGAAGGGCCTGTCCTGCATTACACAGATAACCCAAATCTGGATTGTAGTAAGGGGGTGGCCCATTGAGGGTCAGCCCGCCCGCCCCACAATGAAGGGGAAAGGGCCTGTCCTGTCTGCATTACACAGATAACCTAAATCTGGATTGTAGGGGTGGCATGGGGGTCAGCAGCTGCATTGAAGGGCCTGTCCTGCATTACACAGATAACCCAAATCTGGATTGTAGGGGTGGCATGGGGGTCCGCAGCTCTCAATTGAAGGGCCTGTCCTGTCCTGCATTACACAGCTAACCGAAATCTGGTTTTTTGGGTTTGCATGGGTGTCAGCAGCTGCCAACTGAAGGGCCTGTCCTGCATTACACAGATAACCCAAATCTGGATTGTAGGGGTGGCATGGGGGTCAGCAGCTACCAATTGACGGTCCTGTCCTGTCCTGCATTACACAGATAACCCAAATCTGGATTGTGGGGGTGGCATGGGGGTCAGCAGCTGCCAACTGGAGGACCTGTCCTGCATTACATAGATAACCCATTTTTTGCTGTGGTAGCGCTGCTGGGTTATAGAACACTTACTGTCAGGTTTAACCACAGATCACAGTTGAGCGATGGAGGTCCCAGCAGGGGGACACTATATGATAAGTTTATTGTCATGTGACCCTTCTAACAAGAGTGTCCAAAGCAGAGCACCCCTTTAGTAGGCTTGACTTATTAGTATTATGCCTACACATGCTCTGAAAATATGAAAATCTGCAGTGTGAGGGTGGCATGGGGGTCAGCGTGTGCCAATTGGTGTTGACTTCAGAAGAATAGTGTGTCTTCCCTTAGCCTGATATGGGTAAAGCCTGGACGCTTCCTTTCCCAGAGACGTCATATCCAGAACTTTCCCATTTCGCCACTTACTTTGAAAGCTTGATTTCGATTTGTTGTCGTATTTTCTGCCTCTCCTCATCCGTCCTCCGGGGGAAGATGTTCCTGTCCTCCAGCTCCTGCTTGCTGGGCCGGTTTCTTAATTTGACGGCCAGCAGCTCCTTCTTGTATTTTCTAGGCAAAGTTCCTGCAATGGAAGAAGGGAGAGTTTACTTCTGAGGTTCACCTGTGGCCAAACAGAAAGGTCAGGAATAAAGGAGAAAAGTTCTGTGTAGTTAACATCAAATTCAATTCCAAATCTTTGCCTGAAGTTCTTTTCTACCCCACAACCTCTGCCCCTCTGTTATCATATAGACCACTGGGTGTCAAACATATTTTCAATGGGGGCCACGTCAGCATTATGGTTGCCCTCAAAGGGCTGTTGGAGAGTGGTTGGGCAGAGCGGTGTGGAGCTAAGAAACCAATATGGTGCTTGCCCCGTGTGCTGGCGCCACCACCTCTGCCAGGCACTGGCTGCGTCCTATGGGGAAATTAGAAAACTGGTCCTTCTGAAGGCCACACAAAATGGCATGGCGCACCAGATGCGGCCCACAGGAGGAGAGTAGGACATGATTTCACATAGGTCTGTAGATGCATAGAAGATGTATACAAATCAAAACTATTGGCTTGTGTATTTTTCTTTTTTTACATTGCTTGGAAAGTATAAATACCCATTAAGGTGAGCACTATATCTGAAGAGCACTGTGGTCCTATGGACCCTGCACATGCAGTGCCGGGCTAGGGCCCTCCATTGGAGTTGATTCTTGGGGCTCCCCAGTGGAGTTGAATATTTGGGCCCACCAGTAGAGTTGAGTCTTGGGGCCCACCAGTGGAGATGATTCCTGGGGCCCACCAGTGGAGTTGATTCTTGAGGCCAATCAGTGGAGTTGATTCTTGGGGACCCACCAGTGGAGATGATGCTTGGTGCCCACCAGTGGAGCTGAAACGTGGAGCCCACCACTGGAATTGATTCTTGGGGCCCACCAGTGGAGTTCATCCTTGGGGCCCACCAGTGGAGTTGATTCTTGGGGCCCACCAGTGTAGATGATTCTTGGGGCCCACCAGTGTAGATGATTCTTGAGGCCCACCAGTGGAATTGATTCTTGGAGCCCACCAGTGTAGATGATTCTTGAGGCCCACCAGTGGAATTGATTCTTGGAGCCCACCAGTGGAGTTCATTCTTGGGGCTCACGAGTAGAGTTGATTCCTGGAGCCCTCCAGTGGAGTTGATTCTTTGGGGCCATCAGTGGAGTTGATTCTTGGGGCCCACCAGTGTAGATGATTCTTGAGGCCCTGCAGCTACTGTACATAACTGCACATGCCTCTTACTTTCTGCCTCTCTTCCTCTGCCTTTCTCTCTGAAAAGAAGTCCCAATCCTGCTATACTCAGGGACCCAGAATTCCCAGGGGCCCACCAGGGGTTTCCCCTGTGCCCAAGTCCGAGCCTGTGCACATGTTTGTGAGGGTTATAGAACAGCAGAGCACACTCATTCCCATCGTGTAAAATTGAGATATGCAGGACCAGCCTTCCCAGCTTCTTCTCCTTGCAGAGGTGGGACCCCAATGTATGAGACATATGTTATCTCCACTGATATTATATGCCTTTAAAGCAACCTCTCACTCAGTGCAATACCCACCATGGAAGCAGGGCACACAACTCTTATAGGACCCAGCTCTGAATTACTTCCCTGCTTACTGTGATCATAGCAGCTGCCACTGCGCTTACATTACACACCATGCAGCTCCCATTGAGTTTCAGCCGAGCAGTGTAAATCCTTATGCAGATAGTGCCCCTTGCTGGTGACTGCAGGCAACAAAGCTCGGAAAAACAAATCCTTTCTCCTTATATTCAGTTATCCATCAGTAACGGACAGAAAACATGGGACCAATGGAGCATTGCCGGCTGCTTCCATACGTCGTAGACATAACAGAGCTTTTATTTTGCGGGACAAGATTTTCTTCCTAATGGTGCCATTGAACATAGAACATAGGGGGAAACTGCCCCAAAAAATTGTATGTGGGTCAAAATGTGAAAAAAACATACGTGCACCATGTTTGCGGTTTTCTGATACATTTTTTACAGCATTCTCCGGTATAAATGTTGTGTTCTCTGTATTCTGCAGGTTGATACGATTCCAGAGATACCAAACATGTAGAGTTTGCCTTATGGTTTAGTACATAAAAAATCCAAACATATTTCTATTTTTGAAATTTGCGCAATTTTCTGCTACCAATAACTTTTTTGCACATCTTTATTCCAAATTTTAGGAGACCTGAAATGACCCCAAAAAACCACAATTTGGGCATTTGGAATTTTTTTCTTCTATGGTGTTCAGTGTACGGGATAAATGATCTTATATCGTAATTGATCGGACTTTTATTACTTATTTATCTTTATTTGCAAAATGGCGAAAGGGGGGTGATTTAATTTATTTTTTTTTACACTTTTAAACTTTTTTTTTTTAACTTCTACTTAGACCTCCCCTAGGGTGCTTGACCACTAGGTTTTGCAATCATCTGTACACCCTTTTGCATTGTATAAACAACACTAAAGATTGTACAAAGATGGCGGTTTTACTACTTTCTGCTTGGGGCAGTAAATAGTAAAGCAAGAAGCATGGCGGCAAAGGAAGCCTTCGCGACTGATTGGGACCCCACAATCTCGCCGGGTGGGAGGGCCCTGATTGGAGTGAGAATGGTACGCAGCACCCTTTGTCACTCATTTAGACGCAGTGGCCGCGATCGCCGCAGCACTGGGATACATAATATTAGACTAGATAAAGCGAACAATGACAAGAGCAATACATGACAGGATAATGGGTTCATTTTTTTTTTTTTTCACCTTTCTTCAAACTTATCAGTACCTGCTGATAACACTTAGGATATGGTCAAACGTCGTAATTTTACGCTCGTTTTGGCGTGGATTTTGTGCCACAATATGCACCAAAATAAGCCTCAAACAGTGTTCTATGCAGCTCTCATTGATTCAAATGTAAAATACGCATTGTCATTCCCATGCCGCGTACAGAGGAAATTTTAAAAGATTATTAAAAAAAAAAAAAACACCAACCACCCAATTTAAACAAAACAAATACATATAATAGTCACATGTTTCTTGTTGGCACGTGAACATTTCTTTAATGGCAGTGTCCCTTTACCCAGTGTTATCAGTGCAGGCCTAAAAGGGGTTTCCCAGGTTTTTTTCTAAAGGGGCTGTCCAGTTTAGAAAACCTGTTTAAAAGAGTTAATGGGGACAGGACTTCTGTTCAGGATCCTCATCTCTCGGCCATTGTGGAGAGCGGCTACAAAGAGCGTCTCTGGCTCTGGAGGACCCGTCCTGTCCTGCATTACACAGACATCCCATTGATGAGTATGGACACTGTGTAATGCCTCATTTCCCCTGTGGTGACGCTCTAGGGCAATAGAACACTTACTGCCAGGTTTCCCCACAGATCACAGCTGATCGATGGAGGTTAGGACAAAAGGACACTTTGGGCCCCCAAAACCAACTCCACCGGTGGACTCCAAAAATCAACTCCACATGGTGGGGCCCCAAAATTCAACCTGAAAGATTGTCCCAAGCAGAGAACCCTTTTAAAAGGCTTGACTTATTAATATCACTCCTCCTCTTGCCCTATTTGACAATATGTAAATCTGCAATGTGGTGGAGGCCTGGGGGTCAGTGGGTGCCAACTGGTGGGTATTCCCTAAAACAGATTCAGAGAACAGAGAATCCCTTTCGAAGGCTTGACTTATCAGTATTACTCCTCCATATGTCCTATCTGAGAATATAGAGGGGTTCCTCCACTCGGGATCCCCCTGTAAGCCAAGGTAATGAGCAGGAGATACATTTTTCTAAATTTTAGGAGAAATTCACTGGGCGTTATGGACTACATCACGGTATCCACGAGAACCTTTTCTCACGCTGCCCCCATTGATACCTCAGACGTAGTCCACAATGCCGTGTGATGACCCCTCAGCTGTGAGCAGTGGACCCAGTGGCTCTCTGATTGAAAGATTTACCTTAGATCTGACATTATCATCACCATATAACGACACATGTATTATGCAGGTTTCCACAGGGGATAACTGTATTGTGCACAAGTTTCTCCCTCTTATCTGCTCAGGAGAGAAGATAAGCTCTCAGCAGGCAGCGTATTTCATTTGTTCAGGAACTGCTGCAGGGACAGAGAGGGCTGAGCAGGGAGCGTCTGCATGTTTACTCAGATAATTACATTATAACCAGTGGATTCTCTATACAAAAGACTCAGGCGCTTTTCTCCCCAGTCCCTTCAAAGCTCGTTCATGTTCCCTGCCGTCAGATAAGAAGTGCAAACAATGCAAGCGCGGCCAGATCAGCTTCTGTCAGCTCCTGGTCGTCTAATGTAAACTGTCAGGAAACTAAGGGCATTTAAGGAAGGCTGTAGATCTCACAGGCTTCACTTTTTTTAATGACCTATATTTAGAAAAGTGATTAAATACCCATTTGGGAGGATCCCACGTCAACATTAGGTTGTGGCAAAACCCCTTTAATTTTCTATATATTCAAGACCCCCGCTTGCTGTCAGTGACTGGTAACAAGCAGTGCAGCTGTGTGACCAGCACATTTTCAGCCCAGCCTTTGGATTGCAACAATGCGTATTTCCACTGACTAAAGCAGGGAGAGGTCTTGGAAACCAGGAATAGGTACTGTTGTCTTAAATGTTAGTACATTGTATGACTGCAGCGGCCAGTGTCAGCTAGCGAGTGCTTGGGGGCTCATTTGTACATATGGTCACACATACAACGTCTTCTGCCATGTTTACGGCCAGCGGATGAGGCATTTCTTTTAGGGTATGTTCACACAATGGATTTTCTGACTGCTGCACATTTGGAGGGGGATTAGGCCAATTGCATCAGAGCTCACCTATATCTAGGCTACCTGACATGGAACATACCCTTAGGCTGAATGGTGGGTACTGGAGTCAGGGGCCCAAATCAGACCTGGGCCCTGTTTACATGAACTAACAGTGAAAAACAATGGGCCTCATGTATGAAAACTGTCTAGGTGTAAGACTGTGTTTGTTTCCCATAGCAACCAATCAGAGCCAACAGCACCCAATCAGAGCCCCGTGCAACCAATCAGAGCTCATAGCAACCAATTTGAGCTCATAGTAATCAATCAGAGCCCATAGCAACCAATCAGAGCACATAATAACCAATTAGAGCCCATAGCAACCAGAGCTCATAGCGACCAATCAGAGCTCATAGCAACCAGAGCTCATAGCGACCAATCAGAGCCCATAGCAACCAATCATAGCTCATAGCAACCAATTTGAGCTCATAGTAATCAAGCAAAGCCCATAGCAGCCAATCAGGGCCCATAGCAACCAATCACAGCCCATAGCAACCAATCAGACCCCATAGCAACCAGAGCTCATAGCGACCAGTCAGAGCCCATAGTAACCAATCAGAGCTCATAGCGACCAATCAGAGCCCATAGCAACCAATCAGAGCTCATAACAACCAATCAGAGCCCATAGCAACCAATCAGAGCCCATAGCAACCAATCAGAGCCCATAGCAACCAATCAGAGCTCATAGCAACCAATCAGAGCCAACAGCAACCAATCAGAGCCCATAGCAACCAATCAGAGCTCATAGCAACCAATTTGAGCTCATAGTAATCAATCAAAGCCCATAGCAGCCAATCAGAGCCCAAAGCAGCCAATCAGAGCTCATAGCAGCCAATCAGAGCTCATAGCAGCCAATCAGAGCACATAGCTACCAATCACATCCCTTAGCAACCAGAGCTCATAGCGACCAATCAGAGCCCATAGCAACCAATCATAGCTCATAACAACCAATTAGAGCCCATAGCAACCAATCAGAGCTCATAACAACTAATCAGAGTCCATAGCAACCAATCAGAGCCCATATCAACCAGTCAGAGAACAATAGCGACCAATCAGGGCTCATAGTAACCAGAGCCCGCAGCGACCAATCAGAGCTCAGCTTTAATTTTTCCAGAGCAGAAAAAAAAATGAAAGCTGCGCTCCGATTGGTTGCTATGAGCTCTTGTTGCTATGGGCTCTGATTGGTTGTTATGAGCTCTGATTGGTTGCTATGGGCTCTGATTGGTTGCTATGGGCAATAAAGACAGTATTACTGCTAGACAGTTTATATATATATATATATATAAGGCCCACTGTGTGAGGTCAACACCACATCTTTCACAATGCACAACAGCAGAGTATGCTGTGTACAGACATTTAATGGAGCTACAAATCAAAGTTAAGGGGAACCTATCACATTGAACCTGCTATCTGTACTGCGGGCCCCATGTTATAGAGCAGGAGGAGCTGAGGACATGCTATCTGTACTGCGGGCCCCATGTTATAGAGCAGGAGGAGCTGAGGACATGCTATCTGATCTGTGGCCCCATGTTATAGAGCAGGAGGAGCTGAGGACATGCTATCTGATCTGTGGGCCCCATGGTATAGAGCAGGAGGAGCTGAGGACATGCTATCTGATCTGTGGCCCCATGTTATAGAGCAGGAGGAGCTGAGGACATGCTATCTGATCTGCCCCATGTTATAGAGCAGGAGGAGCTGAGGACATGCTATCTGATCTGTGGCTCCATGTTATAGAGCAGGAGGAGCTGAGGACATGCTATCTGATCTGTGGCCCCATGTTATAGAGCAGGAGGAGCTGAGGACACGCTATCTGATCTGCTGCCCCATGTTATAGAGCAGGAGGAGCTGAGGACATGCTATCTGATCTGTGGCCCCATGTTATACAGCAGGAGGAGCTGAGGACATGCTATCTGATCTGTGGTCCCATGTTATAGAGCAGGAGGAGCTGAGGACATGCTATCTGATCTGTGGCCCCATGTTATAGAGCAGGGGAGCTGAGGACATGCTATCTGAACTGCGGGCCCCATGTTATAGAGCAGGAGGAGCTGAGGACATGCTATCTGATCTGCGGCCCCATGTTATAGAGCAGAGGAGCTGAGGACATGCTATCTGATCTGTGGCCCCATGTTATAGAGCAGGAGGAGCTGAGGACATGCTATCTGATCTGCAGGCCCCATGTTATAGAGCAGGAGGAGCTGAGGACATGCTATCTGATCTGTGGCCCCATGTTATAGAGCAGGAGGAGCTGAGGACATGCTATCTGATCTGTGGCCCCATGTTATAGAGCAGGAGGAGCTGAGGACATGCTATCTGATCTGCAGGCCCCATGTTATAGAGGAGGAGGAGCTGAGGACACGCTATCTGATCTGTGGGCCCCATGTTATAGAGCAGGAGGAGCTGAGGACATGCTATCTGTACTGCGGGCCCCATGTTATAGCGCAGGAGGAGCTGAGGACATGCTATCTGATCTGTAGGCCCCATGTTATAGCGCAGGAGGAGCTGAGGACATGCTATCTGATCTGTAGGCCCATGTTATAGAGCAGGAGGAGCTGAGGATATGCTATCTGTACTGCGGGCCCCATGTTATAGCGCAGGAGGAGCTGAGGACATGCTATCTGATCTGTGGACCCATGTTATAGAGCAGGAGGAGCTGAGGCAGGGGCGTCGCTAGGCTGTTTTATTCGGGGCTCGGGCCCCGAATAAAACCCCCTGTGCCCCGAGTCTCCCGGGCTCCAGGCCTCTGCGCTGGGCCTGGAGCACCGACTGGCTCTTCAGCTGCATGTGCGTCCGCTGGACGCACACACAGCTGAGGGCTTCTGCGGGGCAGAGAGCGAACGCTCCCTGCCCGCAGACCAGTGTCGGACCGCAGGTCCTACACCAGGCGATGGAGCTGCCGGGTCCTCACAGCGCTGAGGACCCGCCGCGGCCCGTGCGCCTCAGCCGGCAGCGTCGCGATGATTGTGATGTCATCGCGACGCTGCCTCTCCTCGGCGCGCACAGCGCGTCACAGGCCGTGCGCCCGAGGAGCTGCCGAGGAGCGCGGGCTGAAAAGGACGGAGCGCGCTCGCCGGGGAGTTAAGGTGAGTATTAATGTTGTTTTTTTTATGCGTTTACCTTCTCAGTGCCCCCATATACTGCCTGTGCCACTTTGCCTGCCTGTGCCCCTATAATGCCTGCCTGTGGCCCCCATATCCCTGCCTGTGGCCCCCTATATACTGCCTGTGCCCCTATAATGCCTGCCTGTGGCCCCCATATGCTGCCTGTGGCCCCCATATCCCTGTCTGTGGCCCCCTATATACTGCCTGTGCCCCTATAATGCCTGCCTGTGGCCCCCATATCCCTGCCTGTGCCCTATAATGCCTGCCTGTGGCCCCATAATCCTGCTTGTGCCCCTATAATGCCTGCCTGTGGCCCCATATGCTGCCTGTGCCCTTTTATACCTGCCTGTGGCCCCATATCACTGCCTGTGCCCCCATTTACTGCCTGTGCCCCCATATCCCTGCCTGTGGCCCCCATATGATGCCTGTGCCCCTATATACCTGCCTGTTGCCCCTATATACCTGCCTGTGCCCCCATATACCTGCCTGTGCCCCAATATACCTGCCTGTGGCCCCCATATACTGCCTCATTGCCCCCATATACTGCCTCAGTGCCCTTATATACCTGCTTGTGGCCCCCATATACTGCCTCCATGTGCCCCCATTATACTCCTCAATGACCCAATATAACCTGCTTGTGCCCCCATATACTGCCTGTGCCCCTATATACTGCCTTTGGCCCCATATACCTGCCTGTGGCCCCTATATACGGCCTCCGTGCCCCCATATACTGCCTGTGGCCCCATATACTGCCTCAATGACCCTATATACCTGCCTGTGGCCCCATATACTGCCTGTGCCCCCATTTACTGCCTGTGCCCCTATATACCTGCCTGTGGCCCCTATATACTGCCTCAGTGCCCCTATATACCTGCCTCAGTGCTCTTATATTACCTGCCTCAGTGCCCCTATATTCTGCCTCAGTGCCCCTATATTCTGCCTCAGTGCCCCATATACTGCTGTGGCCCCCATATACTTCGCTGTGGCCCCCTATTCCTGCCTGTGGCCCCATATACCTGCCTGTGGCTCCATATACTGCTTCAGGGCCCCTATATACCTAACTGAGGGGACTGCTATGACTAAAATTAAGGAGTTGCGGGAAATGTGAGATTCTAAGATATTTGTGTCCAAATCCTCAGGGACGAGTCTTGGCCGGGAGCAATCAGCATGAAGGTGTGAACCGGATGGAGAAGAAAAGGGAAAGTGAAACGACGCTGATCAAGAAAAGAACGTCTCCGGTGAGTTAATAAATGTAACAACAGTGTAATCACATTATATGTCTGCAGAGTCTTACATACAACTAGTAACTACCACTATATGGCCCCTGTATGGCGGGTGGTATATGTAATCAGAGCCTGTGTACAGCTGATAGTCACATGTGGGGGTCGCGTACGGTTACGGTCTGGCATTATTATTTGAGCCTTAAGTAGTAATAGTTTTGGGTCTTGGTTTTGTAGGAGGGTTTTAGTAACAATCACTTGTCTGGTAGATTTGCTCCATGTGTAGGTGGATGTTTTGGTGACTGTTTAGGGGTATTGTCATATGAACGTGAGAAGTTCTGAAAAAGTAAATTTGTCATTGGTGATTTTTACTGTGCAGTGACTGCTGAGGAGATGGACGGGATCTGTGTGGATGTGCAGAAAAATTAGTGACAGGAACCTAAGGTTTTTCTCTGTAAAAACACTGCAGTTCACAAAAGAGGCGGGGAAAAAAAAACAAAGGGCACCCCCAGCCCCGGGGATGTTTTAGGACCCTACAAAAAGCCCCTGACCCGAGGACCCGCTACTGATCTGCAGGGCCCCAAAAAATAAGGGGGAGGAGTTTTAAAGGGCATGCTATCTAACTTGGCCCCATGTTATAGACAGGAGGGGCTGAGGAACCCTCTTTCCTGATCTTTGCGGGCCCCATCTATAGAGCAGGGGGGATATGAGGACTTTCCCATCTGAAACTGCCCCATGGGCTAGGGGGGCAATTGAGGAAACTTTTAGACATGCCTTAAACCGGGCCCCGTGTTTTTCCCCCCTTATAGGGCAAAAAAAGAGGGTGAGGACGTGTATCGGGTCTGTTTCCCGCCCTGTTATAGAGCAGGGGGAGCTGAGGCTTTCTAACTGATCTGCCCCCCGTTTTTTTAGGAGGGAGGGGCTTTAGGAAAATGCTATCTGAAACTGGGGGCCCAAAGTTATAGGCAGGGAAAAGAGAGAGGACGGGGGCTATCCCTACTTTTTGGGGGCCCTGTTAAAAAAGAAAGGGGGGACTTGGGGGGCAAAGCTATCTGATTCTCCCCCTGGTTTTAAAAAGCAGGGGGGCTTGGGCATGCTAAACTGATCTGTGGGCCCCCTGTTTTTAGAGCAGGAGGAGCTTAGGGCATGGGTATCTGGGGTCTTGGCCCCCATTTTTATAGAGCAAGGAGCTTGGACATGCTAAATTTATTTGGGGGGCCCCAAAGTTTTTAGAGAAGGGGGAGTGAGGACATTCTATTGATTTGCAGGGCCCCCGTTTATAGTGCAAGGACTAAGGACATGCTATCTGTACTGCGGGGGGCCCCAAAGTTATAAAAGCAAAGGGGGAGCTGAGCAAAATGAAAATAAATTTTTTATTTCAAAGGGAAAAATTTTGTACTTGTATTTTCTCATTTTTAAATTTCCCCGTTTTTTCGGGTTAAAGGGGGCCAATTTGGGGGGGGGTTTTTTTCGGTGACTGGACAGAATCTCTGGTTTTGAAAAACTCAAATTGAAAGGTTTTGGGCTTTTCACTGATAAGAACCCCCCCAGGAACTCCTTTAAAGGGTTTTGCCCCCTGTTCTTTCTCTTCAAACTTTCAATTTTTTACCCCAGAAAGGGGGTTTTGTCTGAATTGTTTGGGGCTGCAAAAAAATTGGACCCACAGGCCCCAAAACCCCAAACCAAAGCCCTTTTTCCCCCCAATTTTTCTACCCTAGTTAAAAAAAAGGGGCTGTAAAGATCTGGAAAAGCTACAATGTAGTCAAAAGTTTATTTTTTTGGGTTTACCACAGGGGTTTCCCGGGTTTAAAATTTCCCGAAAAAACTTAAATTTTGTAGATTTTTTTTTTTTCAATGCACCCGAAAATGATTGAGGTTTTCCTTTTTTTTTTTAACTTGAAACCCGTTTAAATAATTACTAAAAATGGACAGGGGGTGGGAGTTTTGAATGCAGCGCCTGGGGGTTTAAACTTTAGCGTAAGTGTGTGTGTTTACTAAGCAGGGAATTTGAATGAAAAATTGCTGCCCCGAGAGGGAGGTGTTGTTCCCGAGCCCCGTGGACCGGCCCGAGAGCTCCGTCACTGGTTTTATCCCCGGAAAGAGCTGTAAAAAATGGACCCCACCCAAAGGGGGCAGCTAAAAACAAAAAAGGGGGCAGGAATTTTTTTAAAAAATGGGTGAATGGTTTAAAATTTTTTTTTTAATGTTTTAAAGCTTCTCAAAAATCAAATTTTTTCCTTTTGGTGTTTAAAACTGCTTTGAAAAACCCTTTTAAAGGGGAAAAAAAAGGTAGGATATGCCATTGAAGGTCCCCATAGTTGTAGGTCCCCCCTCTGGGGCCCCCCAATTTTATCTCGGGAACGGGGCCCCCAAAAGTTTTGACTTGAATGTGGACCCCTTCAATGCCCTTGGGAAAAATACGCTTTCCCTTTGTTTTTATGGGAGACTGATTTTGGCCGAACACAGCAATTCCTTCCCCCCGTACTGGGGCTCCCCTTTTTTTCAAAAGTGGAGATCACACACCCCCACCTGTACTGGGAACTCCATAGAAAAATTGGGGGAAACACAGGGCTCCCCCCTACTGGGAACTTTAAAAAATATAAAACAAATGGAAAAAACACCCGTGCACCCCCGGGCTTTAAACCTTCCCCATAGAAAGAAAAAGGGGAAAAAACAAAAATGGGGGCTCCCCTGTATCTGGGAGCTCCCATAGAAAGAATGGGGGGGAAAAAAAAACAGGGGGTCCCCGGGCCCCGGGAGCTCCCATAGAACAGAATGGAGGGAAAACACGTGCCCCTGGACTGGGAACTCCCCATAGAGCAGAATTGGGAAAAAAACAGCGCCTCCCCCCTCCTGGGGAAAAACCCCCTTGAGCAAAAATGGAAAAAAACAGCGCTCCCCTGGGCCTGGGAACATTTCCCATAAACAGAAAGGGGAAACACACGCCTCCCTTTTAATGGGAAAATCCCTTAAACAGAATGGGGGAAACCAAAGCGCTCCCCCGTACTGGGAACTCCCTTTTAAAAAAAATAGAGAAAAACCCGCGCTCCCCTTTTACTGGGAAATTTCCCTTTGGGAAAAAAAATAGAGAAACAGCGCTCAAAAATGTACTTTGGGGAAAACCCCTTAGACAGAAAAGGGAACAAAGCGCTCCCCCTGTACTGGGAAAAACCCTTAGAAAAAGAAAGGAGAAAAAAAAAGCGCTCCCCCGTACGGGAAAATCCCCTTAGAAAACAGAACGGGAGAGTCTTTTTTACAAGGGACCTGCCCCAAATGTCAGAGCCAAAAACTTTGGGGGGCCTGTTCCGAGATAGGTGTGGGGTCTCACAGGTTTAGGCCCTGCACCTATTTACAAAAACCCCGGGATATCCCACGAAACACCCATAAAAATCTGGGTGGGAACACCCCTTTTAAAAATTTGCAGCCAAGAGGGAAATTTAAAAATTTGGGGTGCAGCTTTTTTGGGTTTTGAAAGGAAAATAAAAAGGGTTTGCTTTAGACCTGGGGAATGGGGAATACAGGGGTCCAGGTGAGGTCTCACCAGAGGGTAAAGGAGGTTTTTTGGGGTTCGTCCTCTTTCCCCATATTTAAAAGCAAGTCGTTTTTTTGGCTGGAATCCCCCATATCAAGTTTTCTTTGGGTTTTTTTCCCCCGGTTCCTTCATGAAACCACACTTATTTCTCAGAGTTCCCCCTCCCCTGGAAATAGGTTTACCCCTTCCCCGCCCTTTTCCCGACTGGAGGGGCCCCCGGGAATTTTCGGAAAAAACCACCCTTTCTTGGAGAAGATTTCAAAAGTTTTCACCATGAAAGCTGGAAAAAAAAGGTAAAAAAAAGACAAAAAATTTTAGATTCCAAGAAACTCGCTACAGGGCTTTTGAATTTTACAAATTTGCTTAATTTGTTCTATTTTTAAAAGGGAAAACTCCAGGCAAAAAATTTTTCCCCGGCCCAAAAAGGGGGCGGGGCAATTGGTACAGCGGGGGGTTAAAGTCAGGGGGACACTACAGCCCAGTGCATTGTCTGAGAGGGGTTAATCAGTCTTAAAAACAATCTACCGCCCTTTGGGTTTTGAAATTCCCTTTTTTTTTTCTCCCCTGCTTTAAAACCCGCAGCAAACCCTTTTTATGCTGATTTCATTGCTTTTGCCCTAGTTTCATTGTTAGTCCCCGGTTTGGAAAAAGACCCAAGCCACAAAAACATCGAAGGAAAAAAGGGGGGAAAAAAGGGGGGAAAAGGGAGGAATTTCAGAATTTTCAGCAATTTTTTCCCCCCCCCACTAAGAAGGGCCTTGGAAACCATTTAAAGGCCCAAAACCCGTCTTTTTCCCAAAGAAGGGTTTAATACTTGATCCCAAATTTTTCCATCAAAACTGGAACCAGAATTTTTAACCCCGTACATAAGTTTAATATTATTTAGTATTTAAAAAAATTATCTAAGCCTTTTTCCCGAATCCTTCACCCCGTTCCCTGGGTGGAAACCCGCTCCTCAGGGGGCAAATTTCCCCAATTTTTGAGTTCTTACGGTTAAAAAACGCTTTTTTTCCTCTAAAGATTGAATCCTTTTTTACTCCCGTTTTAAAGGGGTGGGCCCCTTTTTCCTTTTGAGGGGGTTTTAAAAATGAAAAGGGTTTTTCCCCCCTACCTTTTTTTTAGGGCCATTTTTTATAAATTTTTCGTTTATAAAAGAATTTATGTCCCACCCCCAAAACCCCTCTTTTTCAAGGCTAAATTTAAATTCAAATTTTACTAAACCCACTCCTTCCCTTTAAAAAAAGATGCCTTTTCCCTTTCCCCCCTTTTTAAGGGTTTGGGGGTTTTCTGTCTTTTTATCCAAATAAACTCCAAAAATCTCCTTCTAAAACTTTGGGGCCCAAATTTAACAGCTTTTTTCCAATTGGGGTCGCACCAAGCTTTTGTTTCGGGGAGGGAATTACATCCCTTGTCCCGGAGACCAGGGCCTCTTTTTTAAAACACGCCAATTTCCTACTTGCCTTAGAGGGAGCTGATTGACCCTTTTGCTGGGTTCCCGTAGTCCCCATCTTTTACAAGGCAACCCCGACTTTTTTCAAACCAGTGATTTCCCCCAAAATTTTTTTTCCCCCCAGGAAAATTTTGATGCCGGGAAAATTTTTTCCTCTAGGAAATAGATCTCAGGGTTTTTTTCGTACCCAGATGAAAAAACCTTACATTTTTCCACATTGAACCCCAATTTTCCCAAACTGTTAAACCCAAACACCCCATTTTGTCCCCGGTCTGCTTGCAAATTTTCTAACATATCCAAAAGATTTCAAACCCTCAAGCTTGGTAATTTAATTTTGCAAAAAATAGAAAACAAATGCTAAAATTTAAACCCCCCTGCACAATCATTAACCCCTTAAGGACCCCTTTTTTTTTTTTGGTTTAAAACATTTGTTTTTTCCCCCCCTCCCCCCAAGAGGGGATTTTTTAAATTTTCCCCACCTACATAGACCCCCTGAGGGCCCTTTTTTTTTTGTTTAAGCAAGATGTACTTTCTAATGGCGTTATTCACCGTCCCATAGAATGTACTGGGAAACCGCAAACAAATTCCAAGTGGAACAAAATGTGAAAAAAAAACCTTGCGCCATATTTGTGGGAGTTTTTATTTTTTAGGGCATTCACGCTCTGGTATAACTGCTGTGTTCTGTGTTTTCTGCAGGTTAATACAATTCTGGCATTGCTAAACATGAAAGTTTTTTGTTATGTTTTGGTACCGTAAAAATAATCCAAACATTTTTGATTTTTCAAATTTGCGCCGCCAGTTTTATAACTTTTTTGCGCTTCACCTATAGACCTGAGTGAGGGGGCATTTTTTTTGCAGGCTGAAGTGTACTTTTTATTCGAACCAGTTTGGAGTACATGCAACTTTTTAAATCAATTTTATTCCAATTCTTAGGGGATGTGAGATGACCAAAAAAAAAAACGCCATTATGGCGTTTGGAATTTTCTTTCTTCTAAGTTGTTCAGTGTACGGAATAAATTATCCAGACCTCTACTCACTGCTTCATAAAAACAGATCAGGTTGCTCTGACAACTTCTGTCCTTAGTAAAACCATGCTGGCAATCACTCATATTGTTATGTTCAGCCACATATTCTTGTATATAATCCCTTATGAGCTCCTCGGTTTTCCCACAATGGATGCCAAACTTACTGGTCTATAATTACCTGGGCAAGACCTAGAGACCTTTTTTGAAGATGGGAACTACATTTGCCTTGCACCAGTCTCCAGAGAATCTCTAAATATCATGTACAGGGGCACAGAGATAACCGAGCTGAGCTCTTTAAGAACTCTTAGGGCATGTCCCCACTGCACAGGTTTTCGGCCGGTTTTTCAGGCGGTTTGCGGTTTTTCAGACCACCTGAAAAACCGGCCAAAAATGAGCAGAACGGGGCTCTATGGCCACCCCGTGCAGCAGTCCCCACTGCGGTCCGGCGACAAAACATTGTACATGCACAATCTTCCGTCCGGTTTCCGGACGGAAATGGCTTGTCAAGGAGGGGGAGGGGTTTTTTCCCGCTCATCGCCCGGGGAAAAGCCGTTCCCCCCCCCGGGCCCTGAGGAAAGCCGAAAAAAAAGGGGCAAAAACCGGCCGGGGAAACCGGGGGCCCGGGAATTTTTCCTGTGCCCTGGGTTGGGGGGAAAGGCCCCCTTTGGTGTATGCCATCAGGGGGCCGGAGGGCCTTTTTCACCCTCGTTTAAATTTTAAATTGGCTTTGGGCCATTTCACACGGGCCAATTTATTCTATTGGTTGGGTGGGATTAACAGTTTCTGGTCCCCCCACAATTCCCGCTCTGGGACCCCCTTCCCTCCAACCCCTGGGCCTGCCCCACATCAGGTCCCGGCACCCTCCTATCATTACCGGGCCCACCTTAACATCTTGCACTTGGGCCCAACCCCCCAGGGGGACCACCCCCACCCTTTAAATTAAAATTCCCCCCTCATTTGTAAACCACCCGAGTTGAAGAATTTTTAGTAGCTGTACCCTTTTCTTGAAACCCCAGTGACCCCCTCCCCAGTACGGTTTTTTTAAAAATCCCCACATGCTCCGCCTTTTGGGTTTTTGGGGATTTTTTGGGTTTTAAAAGATAAAATGGCCCCATTTTGAATGATCACTGAAAAAGGGGATTGGGGAATTTTAGAAAGTGTTTTGGGCTGAAGGGTCCGGGGGCCCAAAAGTGGGGTTGATTCTTGGGGCCCCCAGTGGAGTTTTTCTTGGGGCCCCCCCAGTTTGGAGTTTATTCCCTTGGGGGGCCCCCAGTGGAAATTTTTTCTTTGGGGCCCCCCAGTTGGGGTTGATTCTTGGGGGCCCCACCATGGGGTTGAAATTTTTTGGGGGCCCCAAAAATTTTTTACCCCGGGAGTTGAATTCTTGGGGGCCCCCCATGGAGTTGATTTTTGGGGCCCAACCCAGTGGAGTTGATTCTTGGGGCCCACCAGTTGGAGTTTTATTTTTGGGGGTCCACCAGTGGAACTTGGGGAAAATTTTGTTTTTTTTGGGGGGCCCAACCCCAGGGAGTTGATTCTTTTGGGGGGCCCCCCAGGGGGAGTTTTATTCTTTGGGGGCCCCCCAGTGGATTTTAATTTTTGGGGCCCCCCCGTGGAGTTTTGGGTTCTTGGTGGTTTCCCTTGGAATCGGGGGGGCCCCCCCTACAGTTAAATGTAATAATGCCCAATTTCCTCTTTCCTTTTTTGCTTCTCCCTTTTTGTTTTTTTCTCTAAAAAAGCAAAACCTCAAGCCTTTCCATGTCCAGGGGACTACCGGGGCTTTCCCTGCTCCCTGGGCCAGTTCTAAGCCCTTTTTCCAGGGAAGAAAAATTTAACCGCAAAAAACTAAACCCCCTCCACAGGGTAGGGGTCTTAGCTGTAGAACCCCAGACTCCTTTTGACTTACTAGGGCAAACTGTTTTTATCTTGGAGGGGGCCCCTGCAAAAGGGTAATAGGAAAAATGGACTGTCCCTTAAAGGGGTACCCTTTTCAGTGCTTCCCTTTCCTTTAACCCCAAACCCCGGCTGTACCCACCTGTCTTGGCGATGTTTCGTAGCGAGTGCCCGGTGGAGCTCCTCAAAGACCCCTGCTTTTTGGGGGGAAAAAGGCATATGCATGGCAGGCAGATGGGGAGATCCAGTTGGGGTGGGGTTCTTCACAACTTGACTGCTACTTTCGGGGGGGTTTCTGGCTTGGGTGGTGATAGAAGGGTTGCTGTGACCCGAGGGTAAAGGGAAACAGCCAAAGGGGGAGTTTTTTCATGATGCTGGACGGGGGAGAGGTCATCTCTTCCAATTCTATGGGAAAAAAAGAAATTTCAAGTTTTGATTTATTGGGTGCATCACCCTTTAAAAAAAACACCCCCATCCCACATGACTGCACCACAAATAGGGGTTTCCCGGGGTGGGTAAAACAGGAGTAACTCTTTTTTATAAAAGGAAAAATAAGTAATTTTACACATTAATGCACCACAGAATAGTTTAGGCAAGCTCGAGTTAAATAAAGGAAGGGAACTCAGGGTCAGTACAAAGGGTAAGTAATTTTATGTTTTCAATGACTGCACCCCAAATAGTGAATGCAGCCCGGAGGAAAATAAAGGATTTAACTTTTTGGGCATACAGGATAAGTAAGTTAAAGGACAAAATAAATGCCCCCCAAGAAACAGGAGTGCAGCTTGGAAGGTTAATACCCGGGAGTAAACTCAATAAGGTACAGGATAAGTAAAAGAATGTACACAGTTACTGGGACCACGAATTTTAAAGAGTTGGGCAAGAAATTGGGAGTATTTTAATACCCCGGGAAAGGAAACCTGGGGAAAAACGGGGGAAATTACCAAAACGGGGTTTTTTAATGGGAAAGTTTCAGGACTTTTCCCCCCAACAGAATAGTGGTTTTCAGCCTGGGGGGTTTAAACAGGATGTTTTAAAAACCAAAAGGTTTAAATGTAAGGTATGTAACCCTGACTGCACCAGCAAAATTAGTGAGTGCAGCCTGGAGGTAAAACAGGATGTAATTTTAGGACATTAAAAGGGTTTAAATTAAAAGTAAAGTACAAATGACTGCACCCGGGAAAAGTGGTGAAACTCTGGAGGATAAAACAGGATTGGGGAACCAGGAAACAGAAAAGGAAAAAATTTAAAGTATTTTTTCAGAGGACCTGCACCAACAGAAAAGGAATGCGCTCGGGGGATAAAAACAGGGTGTAAAATTTAGGAATTTAGTACAGGATAAGTAAAGTTTTTTTAAAACAGTGACTGCCAACCCCAAAAATAGTGAAAACAGCTCTGAAGGTTACTATGGACAACCCCAAAAAAAGTCCCTTTCCCGCAGACAGTTTTCCTCCCTAATTTGTAAGTGGGGCGGGCCCTTTAAATTTAGGGTTTTGAACCCGTGTAAAAAAGTAAAATTTTCACTTTAGTTTAAATCCTTCCAAAGAATAAAAGGTTGTTTAAGGAAAAGATACCCCGGGGAAAGACCTTACTTGTTGGGATTTTGGTCAGCCCTGGTTTATAAATTTTTGTATATGTCCCTTTCAACAGGGTTGCCCCTGAGCGCCTTTGGCTTTTGCTTTGGAAATAGTTGGTTGGACTGCTGTAGAGTTGCTTCTCTCCGGGGTGGGGTGTTTTGAGATTCGGTGAGCAGTAAGGCTTGTAAAGTTTTCCCCCCGATCTTGAGATTTCCCCCAAGGGTCATCTGGGGCTTTCCGAGGTCAAGATATATGAACAATAAGAAGAGAATATGAATCCTCAAACAAACGCAAAACACTCTCTTTGCCTCTATGGGGGATTTACCCTCTCCATGTCTTTTGTAAGTGGTTTTGGGCCCCTGGGAATAATAATTACATGTATCCCATTGCTGGGGCCAGTGATAAGCTAAAACCTGCGAGGAAAAACCTTCTCAATTTCCTGCAGTCCCCCCCGCAGGAGAAGTGAAGCATTGCATTGAAATTGAGGATTTGTCTATGAAATGAATGGAGCTGCTGGGTCCTCCAGAGCCAGAAACACTCTTTGTAGCCACTATGGGTAAAAGGGGTCCCGACAAAAAATTTCCTGGGATACAAAACAGTCAGTCCCCCTTCTGTCAATGCAAGATAACGCCCAAAAAAAGCTTTTTATGAAAAATGAGGGGCCCCGAAAAGGCAAATATTTTATCCAATACCCAAAGGGTTTTTAGGTGATTTGCCGTTCGGATCCCCGGGAAAATTTGTGAAAACCCGGTGGGAGCTGTAATGGTTTCTCACTTGCTGATCCCCATTTCCTAGACTTATAAAAAAAAGGATGACTTCAAGAGGTGTTCTCACCAAAAGACATTGATGGTATATTGATAGGAAATGCCATCATTGTCTGGTAGGTGCAGGTCCCAAAGACGGGACCCAAAAGTCTCAGCTCTGAATGGAAATGTGGTCACACTATGTTCTCCTTCTGCTCTATGGGGTTCCCATAAAGGGGGGGCCTTGTTCCCTTTTTGTCTATGGGAGTTCCCATTTCAGGGAGCCTGTGTTCTCCCCTTCGCTCTTTGGGGGTTCCCGTACAGGGGGCCTGGTTTCCCTTTGTTTTTTTGGAAGTTTCCCAGTACTGGGGGACGGGGTTTCTTCATTCTGCCCCTTGGGGGTTCCATTTAAAAGGGGAGCGCTTTTTTCTCCTTTCTGTTTAGGGGGGTTCCCCGTACAGGGGAGCTCTGTGTTTCCATTTTGTCTATGGGAGTTCCCCGTACAGGGGGGGCCCGTGTTCTCCATTCTGTTAGGGGGGTTTCCCCGTTCAGGGGCGCTGTTTTTCCATTCTGTTTTTTGGGGGTTCCCCTACAGGGGAGCGCGTGTTCTCCTTTGTTTAGGGGTTTCCCCAGTACAGGGGGGCGCTTTTTCTCCTTTCTGTTCAGGGGAAATTCCCAGTACGGGGAACCTGTTTTTCTCCATTCTTTTCTATGGGGTTCCAGTAAGGGGGGGGGCCTTTGTTCTCCTTTTTTATGGAGTTCCCAAAGGGGAGGCTGTGTTCTCCATTCTGTTCAGGGGAGTTCCCATAAGGGACTTTTTCCCCCATTTTTTAGGGGAGTTCCAAAAAAAGGGGAGGCTGTTTTCCATTCTGCTCTTGGGGTTCCCAGAGGGGGGGCGCGTGTTTCCATTCTTTCTATGGGATTTCCCAGTAAGGGGACAGAATGTTCGCCGTACTAAAATTCCCCATGAACGAATGGAGGTCTTGTGTAAGTGAACCCACTCTTCATTCTGGCAAAAGATTTTGGGGGACCCGCCCCAACTAGGGCGGTGCCAGAGGTGGGACATTAATGGCATAACCTATCAATGTCTTATGGTGAGAATACCCCTTTAAGAACTTCTGGTTGTGCCCAAATCATGATACCTTCTTCGTCTTTCCCTGTCTCTGTCTGCTGGTCCTCGTCCAGAGAGCTGGCATTCACTGCAGCTGCTGCAGAAGTTTCTGGAAGTGTTTCTTCAGAGGGAGGAGACTGGCTTAGAGGGATCGGTGGATCTCCAGCGGACTCTTTGTTGGGGCTTTACTGACTCTTTGGGTCAAATCTAAAAAAATATTTGTTTATCTGTGAATAGGTATCAAAAACTGTCAAATTTTCACCAAATCCCAAAACCCGATAGAAAATTTGGGGGGGGTGAAGATTTAGGGGGTGACACCCCTAGAAAACTAAAATTTCCTTTAATGGCACAAAGTGGGGACCTTTTCAGGAAAGCCCACCACCCCTTTCAGTGGGGCTCCCTAAATTTTAAGTCCCAACAAAAGGTTGGGGAAAGAAACCCCTGCTCACAAACCCTTTATCTTTTGGTTTTTTGGTTTGGGCCCCTAGTCCCTCCAAAAATGGAGCTTTGGGAGGGGCTTTTAAAGGTACCACACTCAAAAAATTTCATTGACCCAAAAAGTTCAAAATTTCTTTAGCATGTGCCCATGTTTTGACCTAGATTGAGGGCCCCGGGAATTAAAAATATCTTTTTTTTTTAACTTCAGTGAAGGAAATAAATATTTGATCCCTTTTTCTGATTTTTAAGTTTTTTCCCCCTGACAAATACATGTACATCTCTAATTTTAAGGGTAGGGTTTTTTAACATTGAGGATAGAAAAATCCAAAATTTAAAAACCAGAAAAAAAAATTATAAAAATTTTTTAAATTATTTTCATTTTGCTGAGAGAAATAAGTATTTGATCCCCTATCAACCATCAAGAGTTCTGGCTCCTACAGACCAGTTAGAAGCTGCTAATCAACTCGTTACCTGCATTAAAGACAGCTGTCTTAAATAGTCACCTTTATAAATACTCCTGTCCACAGACTCAGTCAGACTCTAACCTCTACAACATGGGCAAGATGAAAGAGCTTACTAAGGATGTCAGGGACAAGATCATAGAGCTGCACAAAGCTGGAATGGGCTACAAAACCATAAGTGTGACACTGGGTGAGAAGGAGACAACTGCTGGTGCAATAGTAAGAAAATGGAAGAAATACAAAATGTCTGTCAATCGACATCGATCTGGGGAACCATGCAAAATCTCACCTCGTGGGGTATCCTAGATCATGAGGAAGGTGAGAGATCAGCCTAAGACCATGTTCACACGGCTTAAAATGGGCCGTATTTCGATCCGTAATTACGTGCCGGAGTGCGCAAATTACGGCTGAAAACGGCCCATTCATTACGGTAATCCACAGTTGTCATAGAGAACTATAGATTACGTCTCCTCTCCCTGCTCGGCGAATACGCCGAGGGGGGAGATAAGTGACATGTGAATTACCAGCGGCGTATACGCGCCGCTAGTAATGATAGTCTATGGGCCAGCGAAGTGCCGGCCCCCCGCTCCCTCCCCCGCTCCCGCCCCGCCCCCGGCCACACGGCTTAACTGCGGGACGTAATTACGTCCCGCAGTTAAGCCGTGTGAACCCAGCCTAAAACTACACAGGGGAACTTGTTAATGATCTCAAGGCAGCTGGGACCACAGTCACCAAGAAAACATTACGCCATAATGGTTTAAAATCCTGCAGTGCCCGCAAGGTTCCCTGCTCAAGAAGGCGCATGTGCAGGCCCGCCTGAAGTTTGCCAATGAACACCTGGACGATCCTGTGAGTGATTGGGAAAAGGTGCTGTGGTCAGAGGAGACAAAAATTTAGCTCTTTGGCATTAAATCAACTCACTGTGTTTGGAGGAAGAGAAATCCTGCCTATGACCCAAAGAACTCCGTCCCCACTGTCAAGCATGGAGGGGGAAACATTATGTTTTGGGGGTGTTTCTCTGCTAAGGGCACAGGACTACATCACCGCATCAATGGGAAATGAAATGGACCATGGACCATAAAATTCCTGAGTGAAAAACCCCTTTCCCTCCCAGGACATTAAAAAGGGGTCGGGGCGGGGTTTCCAGCAAAAATTTTGACGCAAAAACATCGCCAAGGCAACAAAGGAGGAGGACTAAGAAAAAACACATTAAAGGTCATGGAAATGGCCTACCCGTCTTAGACTTTAATCCCCATAAAACCTAGGGAAGGAGTTAAAGTCGACGGGCCAAGCAACACCCCCAAAAATCTTAATGATTAAGATGATTGAAAAGAGGAGTGGCCCAAATTTCCCTGACATGTGCGCAAACCTCATCATAACTACAAAAAAAGTTGATGCGTGCTTGCCAACAGGGTTTTGTCCCAATAAAAAGTCTTGTTTCCCAAAAGTGATAAATACTTTTTTTCCCCTGCAAAATGCAAAAAAATTTATAAAATTTTATACCATGTTTTTTCTGGGGTTTTATTTTGGTATTCTTCTTCAAAGTAAAATTAAACCCTCCCTTAAAAAAAAATGTTCGTCTTTGTCTTTGGGAAAATTTTACACAATACAAGGGTCAAAAAATTCATTCCTTCACTGTATATAGGGAGTGCTGGATCACAAATTTTGTCCACTGTATACATGGGCACCTTCCACAGTGCTTTTTCTGTTCACCCAACCTAGTAAGGTAAACTGGCAAAAAAAACAACCTTTTTTACCTTGTTGGGTTTAATTGTGTTGGGCCAGAGCCGTCTTAAAAAGAATTGTGGACCCCCCGGCAGAGCCTGGGGGCTTTGCCCACATACACGACATCAACTTGGCCTTCCTGGCACCCCCAAAAACACCCCAAAATTTTTCACACCACTGGACCCCAAACAGCCTGCAGCCTACAAGACCTTAGGCAGGCGGGGACCCTTTGTTCCTTTTTCCCCTAGTTTTTAAAATGATTGCACATTCTAAAACCACAAAACAGTTAAAATAAGAAAAAACCCCAACCAAAGGGTCCAGGTTATTTTTCTTGTTTTTGGGGAAATACCATTTGGGGCCCCCATGTTGTGGGGCCCCCGGGAAACTCCCTATGTGCCAATGGAAAAGATACCCGGGTTGGGATGGATCCCCCGTTACATGGACCCCAAAGCAACCTTTGGGGGGCTGAAATGCAAATTTTTTTTAAAGGGTTATTCCCATCCCATAAAGTGATTAAACTCCCATGTTTGGATGGTAATCCCCCTTTTAAAAGGGGGTGTCCACTTTTTGGAAAAACCATACAAAAATGATCACCCGAAGGGTGTAGCTTAGGGGGTGAAGGTAGCATCGCTGCCAGGGCCCGCAGTTTAGGCCTGTTCCCCGGCTTAAAAGGGCCCTATTTCTTCCGTAATTACGCGCCGGATGCCCAAAAAAGGGCCGAAAAAGGCCTTCATTACGGAATCCACAGTTCTCATAGGAAAAGGATTCGTCTCCCTCCCCTTATGGGCGGGGGGGATTTGAATGTGAATTACGCGCCGTGGTAATGATTTTTTTGGGCCCCTCCCGCCCCCGTCCACAGGGGTAATTTGCCCCCATTAAGTTGTGAAAGGCCTTAGGGGACCCAAAGCCCCTGGCCCGACACTAGGTTTTGATTTTCTTTTTTTTGTTATGTCTCCTTCCTGAATAAAACTGGTTGAAAGGGCCCGGGGTTTTATGTGGCCCTGGGTCTAGGGATTCGTTTTTGAAAGCGGGGATCCAAGCTAAAAATACCCCCCGGATGGTCCCCGGGGGGGTCCGACAGAGGGGATCGTCCAATATCTATACTGGTTTCAAAGTGGGGATCTTTTGCTGTGAAAGGGCAACTTATAAAGTCTGTGAGCATTTGGGTTACAGGGTAGAACTGGCGGTTGGCACGGTTTTAAGTCCCCCTAATCAGGGGTCTGCAAAAGTCGGCCCCCAGCGTTGGGAAAAATCAACTCCCATATGATTAAAATTAAATTAATCAGCGGGCATGGGGAGATTAGTTTTCCAACAGCGGGGGGCTGACTTTTGCAGTCCCTTGCGCTAAATGTTCAAGTTATCTTCACGCCCCCACAGGACAAGAAAAGCATTACCAGCTTTCAGTGAAACAATGG